>JABCKT010000046.1:0-104254 GCA_018858115.1 Tephrocybe rancida
GACGGCATATGAACCGACGAGTTGCACAGAGGACGTGGAAGGACTCTAACAGGAACACGATGTTCTTAGATTAAACGATAGGTAGTAGATTGTACGGGGATAATGTACGGGGATACAGGATATATACGATCTCCGAACCTCACGTGCCTCCACGACTGGTGGGGGTCGTACTGCAGGTGTCGATATTTTCTATTTATGTAAGTAAAAGAGGTCCCACGCGTCATCGGTTGGCTGATAGAACATCTTTCCATCGTCCTACCTCGCTAAGAACTTGCCTTTTCATCAGCTTTCTGTGCTCATGTATCTCCCGCTCAAGGCTATGAATCTGATGCTGGAGAAGATGATCATCCTGCTCATACACTCCCCTTTGTGTTGAACCGGGACTGGATGGGTTCGACCCAGGCCCACCATCCGTGAGCTCGTCATTCTTCTCCCCCCGGCCCAAGCGCACACCCTTCCCTCCCCCTGCTTCCCTTACCCTCGCACCCGCACCGATATTCACAACTGACCCCAACCCCGAACCGCAGGCGCCGACGGACACAGATGCGACGCGTGCGTTCCTGCCCCCTCCTCCGTCCACGCCCAGGAAAAGGATGTCCGGGAGAGCGACGAAGAAAGGGAAGGAACACCATCCCTCTACCTCCCCCCTGACACACGCGCATGTCCCCCTCCTTGTCCCCAACTCCACCCGCGGCACCGCACAGGGCGTGGTCCTGGGCTCCTTCTTTTCCCGGCCCCTTAATTCTGCTTCGAGCCCGTTTTTACCGCCACTGCGGTATGAGAATGGGCCCCCGAGGATGGCGAAGGCGTACTCAGCGGTGGATGTGTATCGCTGCTCGACTCAGACACAACAGCAGGAGGAAGAAGGGGAAAGAGACCCCACGGACCTGCGTGACCCATTCTCCTCCTCCCACAACACGAGGGCACCCGTACCCAGTTCCTTCCGCTTCCCCGCGGACTCGCTCGCGTCGTCCACCTATTCCTCTTCCAATACCTATACCTACTTCGTGCGCCGGAGCTCATACGATTCCGGAGAGGGACAGCAGATGCGGATGAGCCAGTGGGGTCGGCTGCCTCTAGCACAAGCCCAAGCCATACAGAGGGAGCGGGAGAGGGAGAAGAAGGGAAGGGGCCTACCCATCGACACCACCTGCACCAGCTACGACGCGCAGACACAACTGCCCACCAGGAACCCGACGGTGGCGCCCTTCAATACCTTCCCAAGTGGACACCTGCGCTCGACATTGAGAAACGGGAGGAGGCCCCAGACACCGACGCCCTCGTCACCCACGCCTGGATCTAAGTCGGAACTAAAGACAAGGAATAACGGGCTGCGGAAGTCGTCTCAGGGCACTATGGGGAGTGGGAATGGGAGTGGGAATGGGAGGGAAGGCGCGTTGCTGGCGCAGAGGTTGTTGGTTGAGCTTGGGGCAGGATTATCTCCGAGCTCGTTCTTGAGCTTGGACGTGATGTGATGTGATGTTGATATGTTTTTGTTTTCGTTGGTCGTTCGGTGTTTTGCTAACCACTTTTTTTATGCTGGTATTTTGTTGTAACGTTACGGATGGGGAGTGTACTTGTACTTGTACTACCGGTCTGGTATCGGGCAATTGAGTTATGTTTTCGTTCGAAGATTGTGAGGCGGAGGCGGCGAGGAATGTGAAGGCGGGAACGGGATTGGCCGGAGCATCGTGTCTGTTCCCTCCCACTACTAAGTACCTTGCTTTGCCTCGCCATAATTCTTCTTGCCTCCTCTACTCCATCAAGGGGAAGACTCTATCTGTATGTACCCTCGGCTCTTCTCACAAAGCGGTCTATACACGAACTACCTGCCCTCCCCGGCTTAAACTTGACCTTGTGTACATGCGATGGACAATCATCAATATCCTTCCACGGGCCATAACTTGCCAACGCCCAAGATCGAGTCCCCTTCAACAGACAGACAGATATACACCACACTCAACGGACACTGCAACTATCGATGGTAGATGCGGACATGCGGCGGTATATATATATATATCTTATCGCGACTGCGGTCCTTCCGACTCCTTGCGTTTTGAATCGTTTGCTTTTCGCCATCGGCATGCCACGTGCCTTCCTTTCGAGTCCACGTTCACTGTTCTGTTCTTCATCACGTACATACGCAGTCAACCCTGCGAGCTTTCAATTTCCTGGGCCATCGACTCAATTATCAGTCACGGGCTCTACTTAAGTGTTTCTGGGATACGGTTTCCTGTGCTCTTCTCTGCCCCTCACAAGACACACAGACATAGACACGCCGAGACACACACCACATGGCCGGCTCACTCGGCGGATTATCGAGGACCCCTCGGTTGAAAAGCTGTATAGTGCACGCCGCCTGTTTGACTCAGGTGGCGATATATATCTGATCAGCGATGGCGAAGACCATTTTTGGTCCCGGTGGCGAGCACCATGTTCCGAGTCCACGTTCAGCAGTCCATCATTGAGCTTTCAGGGGAGGGGCTTGCAACTGTTCGACCGAGGGTGGGACACAATAGGGCTTGTCCAACATTTCGTTTGCTTTGCTTTGCTTTTCGTGTCTCCTCTTGAGTTCTCGTTTCTCTATGCTGACCAAGGACGCCAACCTACCAAGCATAAAAGGTGTACATATAAACCGCCATTGCTACGCGGTACACCCTACGAGGGGGTTGTATTTGCCCACGCCTGTTCGATCCAGGGCTGGACAATAGGTGGGTCGAACATTTCCTTTGCCTTTTGCTTAGCTTTTCGCTGCCTCGCCTTACCTACCTAGAAACCAATCATTAATCAACCACAGCACGACACAAAGTCAAGAGGTACATCCAGTCACTGCCTACCACCCGCCACATCCCCTCCTCCAGATCATGTAGGGGGCTCGAAAGTGCCTGTTCGACCCAGGGTGGGGATCAGAAGTTGCTTTTGCTTCGGTTCATCAGCCCATCGCAGGATGATGAGGGGTAGACTGTCCGAAAGGTTCTTTGGATCTATTTGAATTTAGATGAGGCTCAACCGCGCACGCCGCTCCTGACATTGTACATTGTACATGAATGCCCAAGCCCTCCCACCTATTCAACCCCGGCACCACGGATTGTGGTTGTCGTGTGACTCTTTTTGTGCGGTACCTCATCTCCCGCTCCACCTTCTTGATCGGTCTCTGTTCCAACTTCCACAGCCTACTCCCTTCGCTTATTCAAATTTTGACGAGCCTCTATAACGGATACTCTCCGTGTTCTTATACTACTGCACCGAACGCGCACACGGATCCTCACGAGCCCCCGCATTATGTATCTCGCGTGCGTCTTGCTATTCTGAATCTAAATTTGTTCGTCCGGCACCTGTTGACATTTGTGTCTGTTCATCCGATTCCCTGTAATATATCTCGAGGTCTTCATGACAGGTGCACATACCACCCACTAGTACTCGTACGTCGGAATATATCACGCCTACAGATGTATGCAACTCCTGTGCACCGGCAGGGCGCTGTTCGACCCGATCCCTTGCGTCAATGTCTTTATATATCTGGTCGTCTTTGGAGCTAGGTGGTGACTAAGGTACGAGATCCTACTGCTGAGATGACGTCGCCTACGAGATACCAGAGAATTGGCACTCTCGTTAATTGAGAAATTCGATGGTTCAGTCGGATATGTTCAACTCCACAAGCGTGCACAACACAAGGTCTGATTTGTACGAGGGATTAGCAGGCCTTAACTAATATTATCCGTCCTCTTCATTTCCCCCTCCGAATCATGCTCTCCCAAGCCTGCCAAGTCGTCCAGGTGCCGAAGTGCCTTGGCGATAGTGGGCTCAGACTGCCCATTGGACGTGTCAAAACCGGGCCTCTGGATGGGTGTCCAGCCTGGAACCTCACTTGGCGTGCCCGGCCCAACATGTGGGAGGCGTTGCAGAATCTGCGCAGCAGTCGGCCGGCGATCTGGGTTGTAGGACCAGCATTCCTCCATCAACTGCCACACAGTATCAGTTAGGCCGCGTTCCAAGGCTACCTCATGCAGGGGCCTTGGAGGAATATGACCCTTCATAATCTTCTGGAGCACAGCCAACGGCTTCATCTTGTCAAATGGGCGCTCTCCAACAAGAATCTGTTCCGTATGCAATCAGCTTGTATCGACGGTCCGAGATTGTTTGCTTGCCCGACCTCGTAGCAGAGCATTGCAAAAGAGTAAACATCAGTCGCCCATGTACTTCGTTCATCTGTCTCCAAGTAGGGGTCTATGAGTTCTGGGGCAATCAAAGTGTTTCCTCTCGAAAAATCGTAAGACAGAGTTGGCCAATGTTCAAGGTGATTGGTGTTGCTGTGATCACTGTGCAGACAGGAAATGCATGCACGCCCCTCCTCCATAACCAATACATCCTCAAGTCTCAAATCTCCAGAGTTGATTCCTTGTTCATGTAGGTAATTTAATCCGGCTGCAATATCGGACATCTACAATCATTCCTTGTCGGTCAAATGGAGGAGGAAGAAAAATAGTTCGAATACCAAGGAGATTCGATTGGCATGTGGTTTATCCTCTAGGTACTTGCTGACATTCAAAGCCCAGGGCAAACAAGGACATGGCCAGCTCCTACCAACATGGTAGAACCCAAGAAGGGGCAGAACATTAGGGTGGGGTACCAGTTGGCCCCAAAATAAAGCGTTGCTGAACATTGCCTGGATAGAAATTTAATGAGGAAGTAGAAAATAAAGATAAGCCGGTCGGTACCTTGCCCAACCCAATGTCGGGATCTTGATATTGTCTGGGAATATAGAGACATATCATTTTTCCACCAAGATAAGGGGACCGGTATCTATCATAATACGAATTCCAAGTGACTAGGCAGTCAAGGTTCAGTTGTACCATCTGAAAGGGAAAAGGACTCAGGGTAGACCGCAGACTCTTGACACAATCAAACAAGTGTCGTACGAAGCATGTTTCGAAATTGGAATTCCAGTGGCGCATGATCTAGTAACTAAATAACCTATCAGTTGCATTCATGGTACAAAGCCAAGCAGGCAGACGGCAATTATGCACCTTTTGGATGAGATTAATCAAATCTTGAGCCGCGACACCCCGAAATTTTAGAAACCTTTCATATTGCAAGGGATCCTTGAAAACGTCGACGAGCCGCAGGCAGGTATGTGTAATCTGGTTAAATGTTTCCATAGCCAATGTACCATCAATGGTGGGTGGTTCGGTATAACTGTCCCAAGCCCCAAGACCGTCTTCGCCATACAAGGAACTTATCGGTGAATTGGGGGAATTGCATACGTTGTCAGAGCCATCTTCCTCTCATGTTATTGACGAATAGATAACTGCTACGGCACATACCTGCAAGGTATCGGGCGTCCACTTCGCCCCACCCTTTCCCTCCTTTCTGGAGCCTGTCTACAATTTCGTGTGCGGTTGGACGCCTGCCGGGGTCCTGTTGCCACGAATCTGTCAAAAGTCTCCACATACAGTCATGTGGCTCAGTCGATTCCGGAAGAAAAGCCGGCCTAATGGGGCGTCTGTCCAGGGAGACCATAACCATGACCTGGTTGTTAGTTTTGCCTGGATACGGTATATTTCCTGTCAGAATCTGTAGCAAATTACATCGATCAATTGCAACGTCTTTGCACTGAGAATTATACATACCTCGTAAGAGGCCATCGAAAGAGCGTAGACATCACTTGAGCTGGTTCTGCGGTAAGGAATTTCTGGATCCCGTAGTTCAGGCGCTTCATATTGAATGGTCCCGCCTTCCATAGCCTTGGACGTGAGGCTCACAGATCCTGGTCCGCCTGAGTCGGTAACTGTGATGAAGCCGAAGTCGGCTAAGCAAGCGCGAGGTGGCCCAGGAAGGGTGTCCGTGACAAGGATATTTGCACCCTTGATATCTCCATGAACATATCCGTTCTCGTGAAGGTAACTCAATCCGATAGCGGCATCCAAGATCTGGAAGGAAATCATTAGATTATTTCAATTATGAAGAAGTAATGGAATGGCGTACAAATGGCTGCCGATTGGCGAGTGGATTTCTCTTGAGGAACTGCATAACATTTCCATTCTCCAGATACGGCGACACGAGGCCCAATCTACCATGGGAATCGCCGATTTCGCATAGGCCAGAAAACGGCAGCACATTATCATGGGATAATTGCGCCCAGGGCACTACCTCACGTAGTAATGCCTGATATGAACCATCTCGTGTCAGAGTTTTGACGGTTTCGGGTCGTACAAGCATAAATTTGCGCACCCGACGAAGTAAGGCCGGATTTTCGTATGAGGTTAATCTTGGGATCTTGATACATACTACTTTCCCATCAAATAAACCCTTCTCGATTTCACCAAAGCTCCCCCCGGCAATTGGCCTTTCGTGGCGGGTCACATTATGCAGCATGAAGCGCGTCGGGTAGAGGCTGGATTTCCGGGTCAATCTCGAAATCGCAACTACAAGAATGGTTCTGAATTGAGGTTCAACGACACCATCATCCAGCAACTAAGCAGGCGCCGACGGCGAAGATCAACTTCGTGAATATCGATCACAAGGATGAACTGGCTCACGCGCTGGATGGAGTCAATCAACTTTTGTGCGCGGTCGCCACGTTGATTCAGAAAACGTTTGTATCTTCGTGAGTCACGGAAGTCGTTTAGAAAGGACTCAGTTAGCTTTTGTCTCCAGTCTATAATGCCAGTATAGGCCAAAGCTCTGTGCTTCTGCGATGCGTACACAGTAGTGGCATCGACAACGAATTGGTCCAGAACAGAATCGGTGGAATCAGCTAAGGGCGGTAGAAAGGTTGGCACTGGTGGAAGGTTATGCAGAATCTGCTGAGACATCTTAGTACTTGTGTTCTTACCGGTTGCCGTACTATTGTTTGCGGAACCGCTGGTAGAAGGCGGTTGTAGCTCATTAACATCCGAGTCCATCTCACTAGGATCCAGAAATGGCGAATCAACTTGTTTAACCGCTACTGCACCAGTGCCCGCGGAGTCTACGTCGTAGGAGATGACAAGTATACAAGCTACTACTAATAGTAAGTCACCTTCCCCGACTCTCTCACGTAAGTAAGAAAGAGGGTTCAATGTCACTTTGCTTCCGTTCCGTGGGCTGCAACATGTGACTTTCGAGCAAGGACTGAGATGCCGAAATGTCAAATGGCTTAGTACAACTCCCACATTCAAGCTAGCAGCGTTCTCTACCACCATACCGTGATGCGCGCTGTTCTCATCAAGGATGGCAAAGGCCCAGTCGAAAATCTGTATCTAGGCGAGGCAGCTACGCCCACTCCTGGTCCAGGTCAAGTTCTCGTCAAGGTGCGTACTCCTTGTCTGCTGACAGCCACACAAGAAACTTGACATCGGATGTAGATCAAGGCATTTGGTCTTAATGGCATGGACATAGTGCAACGGGAAGGCAAATACCCGCCCCCTGCAGGATCGTCGTCTATTCTCGGGGTCGAGTTCGCCGGCCATATCTCCGCCCTGGGCGCAGATACTTCAGTATGGAAAGTCGACGACGAAGTTTTAGGGTTGGCTGGCGGGGTCAGTGCTTCACTCCATCCGCGACGCATGATGCGATCTGACGGCGCTATTGTGCTGGTGATTCAGGGGGCATATGCAGAATACATCGTCCTGCCGGCGTCTCACATCATACGCAAACCAAGCCATCTATCCTGGGTCGAAGCTGCCAGTATACCGGAGACTTTTCTTACTGGTCAGTAATTCATTAAGCCCCATCAGAATAAAGGTCTTATCTTTATCCCAAAGCATATCAGGCACTCATTCTTTGTAGCGACCTGAGAAAGGGCGGTGATGTTCTTGTACATGCCGGCGCATCAGGAGTGGGTGTATCTGCCATCCAACTAGCTCGCTTCTTTGGAGCGTATGTTCCTGAAATTATTTGCTCTAACTTGTTGAAGTCCGATCATGTTCTCCAGGAGGACTGTGACTGCCACTGCTTCGACCCAGGAGAAACTCGACTGGCTTTTGAGTTTGCCTTTCGGAGCCACGCACGTCGCTAATTATAAGACTGAAGATTTTTCCGAAACTGTAAAGAAAGCGACCGACAACAAGGGCGTTGATGTCCTGATCGATTTTGTGGGCAAAAGCCATTGGAAGCGAAATATCGAGAGTCTGGCGATTGACGGCCATATGACAATGTTAGCCATGCTCAGCGGTAAAACTTGCCATCTTGACTCGATGCTTACGCTCACCGGATGGAAGGCTCTCAGGTTGACGCAGACCTCGCACCTATTTTATACAAACGGCTTCGTATACAAGGTTCCACCCTTCGATCGCGCTCTGTTGCGTACCAAACCGACCTGATCGCCCGGTGTGTTTCTGCTCTTTTTTTGCAGTTTCGTAAGCCTATTAATCACACTACTGGGTTGGAAGGTTTGAGCGCGAGGTTCTTGACTACATAACGGGGTCACAAGGAACTGGCCCAATCAGGCTTTACATTCACAAGGCTTGCCGTCTCTCCTCGCTAACCTTGGGCTCTAGCCGCTGATGTTAGCTCGTTTAGGTCTATCCGTGGTCCGAGATCCAGGAGGCTCATCGTGAAATGCAAAGCAATGCGAACAGGTGAAAATGATTCCATCGTCATCGGTGTCAAGTACTGTGTCTCATTGCTGTCTCTTAGTGGTAAAATCATTGTTGAAGTTGTGTAAAGAATGCGCCAAACATAGTTTGAATTGCGCGTCGGTGCTGGTGCTGGTGGTGCTGGTGGTGATGGTGGTGCTGGTGGTGTCAACATTATCATAGATACGACATGTACGACAATCAACAATCAAATAAATGCTTATATGAAAGCTTTGTTGTCAATGGCCTCGCTTGTTACCGACGCCTCTTCATATCATCACAGTACCTGGATCATATAGCAAGGCAGCATCTTCTCAGGAGGGTGTTCTGTCACCCAATGATTGGCGTGCCACGAAGCCAGTGACGCTTGACTGCCAGTGTATCCACAGCGGTGGACACTTTAGTGAACAAGTTCGGACGCACTTGTAACGCACTCCCTGCTTCGTCCCGACAAACGACCGGACCCTAAGAAACAGGATGGGCCTCCGAATCTACATCCTGACGCTGCTGCTCATCCCAGTGCTGTTAGGCTCAAAGAAATCAATCCTCGAGTTTAATCCAACACAAGGTTCAGAATCGATGGGTCCAGCAAGCTTCTTTCACTCTTCACTGTCGAGTGTCTAGGTCAAACGATCAAGTCCATGAAGAATACATACCTTTCATCTCTTGTCTACAACCATCCGTCGGGCCAAAATTCGGAGCCACAATGGTAATGGCGTAAAGTGTCTCAGACTCCAAGTACAGCTTCTCCTTTCAAACTTCCATGTCCCAAAAGCGACAACGAGATCCCGACTACGACAAGGAGATGCCTCTTGGCCCGAAAAGACGCCGCGCGTCGAGGGGGGGACATGATCCTACCGTGCCTCTCGAGGCTAGCAGTAAAAAACTGGTAAGATTTGCGCCCCAAGTTACCGTTTTTCAACTATTGAAGACTAATTTGCACTTCACAGATAAATAAGACAAACGCCAAGAACAAATACAAAGTTAATGACAAGGATCTCGAGGAACTTCACTTTCAAGCTGGAGTGTAAGTTGCCGATTGTGAATTTTGACTTCATCCTTTCAACGCTTACTGATGTACATATTAGTGTACCTGCTCCACGAAGCGTTGGGTTCAAAGGACCAGTATCGAGACACTTATATAACGAGAGAGAAGTTCAAGTGATTGCCTGGCGGAAGCATGGAGGACGTGAGGGATTCAAAGCACAGTAAGAAATTCTTTGTTACTCTTCATGTTCTTATTGCTCAGACTGGACAAATCGCAGTATTGACGATCTCAAAGCAAGAAACACAAGGAGAAAAAATCGACTGGCCGAAAATAGTGATAGGGACAGAAGCTCCGAAGAACCAATTGCATTCACGCAACAGAGGAGGTCTGTAGCTCGGGAGGTGACTGTATCAGGGCCTTCGCGACAGTCGCGAGAGCCCACGCTGCCGGTCGTAGTTCGACGACCAGCCTTGGAGCGCCATGCCACCGTTCTTGAAAGTGATGTGATCGACTTGACTATCGACGATAGCACCTGGGGTGGAAGGCCTTCCCTGAACGAGGTGGAACCTCCTTCAACAAGCCAGCTGGTTGGATCCGTTAAGAACGAGACTAAGCCCAAGCCCGGCGGTTCTAAACTGTAAGCTTCAGAGTTAATTCGATACCATTAGACTCTCACAATGCCCGCTTCCAGCATCAAAAAGTTCGATGAAGAGTTGAAGTTGAATAACTTCCAGACAGACAGAATGGTGAAGAGAGCCGAAACACCTATCGAGGCTGAAGATATCAAGAGCATGGTCGAGGACTTCATTGGCGCCAACTGGCTTCTCAAAGCCGCCAAAACTGCAGTAGAGCGTCTCACCGTTCAAGTGTCCACCGAAGACGCTCAAACTGCTCTTCAAGCTGCGTCAGGCCAGCTTCGCTATCCAGAGCGACCAGCGGCTCCCCCCGAAAGCAACGCGGTACTTGAGTATCTCCGTCTTATCATCAATGATCCACCGCGCCGGGCAGATGTCAACTCAGGGTGCTGCCTTCACGATGGACGATGGACGTGGTCGAGAGAGTATCTCGAAGAGCTTTTTGGTGCCTTGAACAGTGTCTTAGTCAGGTTGGGAGCTGAGGTATGGAAGGATGTCAGGTGGGAAGTGTATGATGCTGTTAGTACTTGTCGTTTGGCTTCCTGATTTCGCAACGTTGATCATTGCTTAGTGCGTCAGATCCTTGGGCGGTGTTGAATGCAGACAAGACAAAACGGGAGCTTATTCTTGGTCTGATGGCGCAGCAGAGTGGCTCTGCGGACGCCTTGAGCCGAATAGACGTATGTTCATTGACTCGAGAGGAACCTGCGAGGTGGGGCGACGGTATAACGACCGTCTACCGTCAGAATGGCATTCGTAGCAGCCTGGCATGGCGGGTGTACGCTTATCAGGAGTTGAGACGCAAACCTGTTGAAACCGATCTTGACAGACGAAATAATTGACTTCAATCAATTTATTGTTTCGATTTGGTTTCGAAATTCGACCTGTCTGAGTCATCACTTTTGTCTAAAATCAATTCAACCCCTATCTGAGTTTCTTGTCTTCCACCTCCTTTCGATTCGACAACAATGCCTCCGGATCGTAGGGCTGCATCTACGTCGGTAAGGCCCACCTCAACAAAAGATAAAACGAGCAAACCAACCCCCACTGACCCTAGCACGTGGCGAGAATCGACGATACCTCGAAGCACCAAGGTTTGTTTACAGTGTTCTTGAGCGGCATGTTTTACAATCATTGGACATTTGGCAGATGTAAAAGACACTGATCAAGAAGATATACCGGATGGATCCAGATAGGTTCTCAGATCTCAAGTTCAAGACTATCAGGTGCGTCCCACACATCGTTGCCTCTGTAAGTGTCCGTACTAGAGTTGACACGATTTTCAAGGACACCTCGCCGTGGAAATTGGCAAGTCAGCTATGAGTTTGTTGAGCGGGATGTTGAGCGGACGGCTTGGTCACACCACGGAGGTTCCGAAGCTTTCGAGGCGTAGTGAGTTTCCTCTGTGCATCATGACGATTGACCCCTAACCCTCATACAGCCTGAAAAAATTACATGAAACGTACTACAAAAACAGTAGAAACAAGCCTGGCACATTTCCCTGCCCCGATGCCTACGCTGACTTGATTCTCGCTTCCGACGCACCAGATTCTGCAGCCTCACCTTTCTTCGAACTCTTCGGCAGGTCTTTCCGGATTGGGCCTTGGACAAATGTGACGAGGCCCTGGAAGGCCAGGAGTTTTCAGAGAGCCAGTTTGAGATGTCACAAGCACGGAAAGCCCTCCTTCCGTACCCTCCTCGGCCGGAATCTCTGCTTCCGGCATCTTCATCTGTCAAAGCCCTTCGCAAAGTGTTGAACCTGGCGGCGGCATACCGCGAGTGGGACGATGGCCCCCCACGAATCGTATCCGATGAGGATGAAGATGGGGGACGCTCAGCGGAATGGTCCGAAGCATATGTATCTGAAATATACGAAGCCCTCGGTGTTGTCACTGATCGACACGGACTTGGCGATGATGGATGGAAGACCGTGCGTTGGGAGGTATACGACACCGTGAGTACTTCGTTTCGATGAGCTGCCAATTTGTCTCATCATTCCCTAGTGTGTTTTTTCTTTGGGTGGTATATGGTCTCGCGCCTGCTTAACGAACCGGTGACTTGGGGCGACGATGCCAAGGAATGGTTAGAAGGCCACATAAATGAGAGCAACATACACTTTCCTTTCAAGACGGGAAAGAACAAGAGTCCCGGTGTCTCGTATGACACGGAGCGTAGCACTTAGAGCAACAAGGACTTACGTGGATTATCTTACGTGGACGAAGATGTGGCGGACATCCGCACACTCACCTCTCTGAATACAGGAGTAGCTAATCTGTTGGTACAGTCACGAGATTAGACACATTTATCTATTAGATCCTACACATGACCACATGAGAGATATCAACAAAGTCCAGAGAAGGTCCGAAAGTATTAAATAGACAACCGAACGATCAGATCTTCCTAACGTTTTTTTCTCCCTTGTACGTTTCCTCGATGACACCCCATCGACCAACAGAGCTCCTTCGGACCATGTTGTATAAATCTATACAACCTCCTTTGGCTTGAGATCGTTGTTGAGTATTCCCGGTTTTCCCGAACCGACCGAAATATCGTGGTCATAGAATGTCCTTGTGATACTCTCAGAATTCACTTGTGTCCGGGATCCCAACGGGATTGCACGCGAGAACTGAGGAAGTGAAACAAGTCCTCCTTGACTAGAGTGAGCCGTGGAGTCATCGTCCCAAGGCCATTTCTGTTTTGGGCCCGCCTGGCCCGCCGCCACACGCGCCACGACGAGTGTTGGCGCAATACCCTGTCCAGAATTGTGTCAGCCTTCCGGAGTCATAAGTTATAGTAGATGTCACCTACAGTACATGCTGTCCAGAACGCCGATGAGTATTCAGACGCAGCTCCGTTGACGATGTATGCAATGAGTGCGAAAAGAGTCGCGAGGCAGTATAGGACAGCTGACTCAATGAGAACCTCGAGTATGCTGCTGTACGAACGGAAGCCGCCGATGGCCACGACACGGTAAACGATAGCCCCTGTGCAAATGATCGTGGTGGCTAGCGTCGTGGAGTAGAGGGCAGTTGCATAATCAACACCAAGAACACCGAAGGTAGTGTTGGTTACAGTCCGAAAGATTGCAATGATAGAGAAGGCTACGGCATGTCGTCAGCCGATAAAGTATAGGACTAATCATGAGACGATAAACCTGTGGTGAGCATAGTGCATATGATAGGTAATACGATGATCTTCCAATTCCGTCCCCATATAACCCAAGTGCGCCATATCTACCCATTTGGTTAGCAGAGTATAATAAAGAAACCTCCGAATCTACTCACGATCACACCGTCGGCGAGTATAGCGTTGGCATCGGAGAACGAGATCATTGCGGTGAACCACGTGGGGTACTCATTCAGTGCTGCGGCAATCGATTCTGCGGTGTCGCCATGAGCAATGAACGCGCGCCGAACGTATGCCCAGAAAGCCCCAAGGTCGGCAGTCGCTAAAATAAATAGAATAGATATGACGATAGTCATGCCCAGACGTGACTGGCCCACGCGCTTTGGACCCGTCCCTGTACAAGATTTTAGGAAACTGAAGACCCATAACGTGAAGATCGACTAGGACGCACAAATCGTGGAAAGCGCCGAGACAAAGACCGCGAGATGAATTCCTATAATTGGTCGTCAATGTCTGGGCTCTCTGAACGAAGAAACGAAAGCCCTCACCTCGCATTAGAGCCTCAAAAATGACTGCATTAAAGTACGCCTGGTTGATTGTTTTGGTTTCAGGACCCATGTTACCGAGAACGAGTGGGAAGACAGAAGCAAGGAAACGGTTGATGTATTCGGTTTCTTTTATGACTGGATCCCACCGCGCCATCAAACCGTAAGATGACGCTGAGAATGGTATGCGGATGGTATAAGTGTGATCTGCAGATTTAAGTGGCGTCCAAGTTGGGCTGTACACATATGCATGTCTGATGACAAGATGGTAGGGTGGCCATGTTAATGTCATGGCGGATTATCATCGGGCTGTGCATTTCTGGCAGTGCTGAGTTATCGTCGCAAATATAGCGCCCTTGTGATGTGTTCTGTGGGCTTTTCGCCTCCACCTCACCCTCCTCCTGTTGAAACGGTGGTGCTGTCGAGATGTTGATCGATCGTTGGAGCTGATATTCGTAAATCACATAGAAGCGTAGTTTGTCCTGGTGTCGACAACTAGCTTTGAGATGAACGTGTCGGCCAACAACCTACAATGGGTAATCGGAAATGAGCGTACTAAGAATAAATATCAGGAAGGCGTCTTATGTGATGTGTGGATAGTTGTTGTACAAGTCCCTGAATAGAAGGCCCTGAATAGAAGCTGTCGACGCGAGACAACATACTAAATGAGAGGGAACTGTCTTCGAGGAACGGCTGTGTACACGTGTAGTTTCCCTCAGGCTGGTCCGAAAGTTGGACTCCTAAGGGTTCAGATACAGGTGGTTACCGCGCGGCCGGAATAATCCGCTTTCAACGGGGCGCTTGGCGACACTAGATTCATAAACACTGATAGGGCCTGCAGGTGACCAAAGTTCAGGTTATTCGTGGCTTGAACGATAGTTACGTCGAAGCCTAACGGCGTCAACTGACCTCCACAGCCATTGTAGCAATGTGGTGTCGAGTCACTCGTAATAGAAACTCCGTCCACAAGTCGTGATTGAATGAATGCATTCATATAAGTATGATGCGATGTGTAGGATTTGGTAGGTCATTCACCCAGCCAAGAGGAGGCACGTCCGAAATGAAATCTTCCAGGTCCCTTGATAGAAAGATGTGTCCGGGAGTTGTACAGCTCCTGAGGAACATTCGTGGCCACCTGGCACGATCACCATACATAGACAGATGAACTTTGAACTGGTCGCTGTGCTGCCCTGTTTGCGATATTTTTGGGGAATCAGAAAGAAGTGATATAATGGTTCACACATACCCAAGAAAGCGTGAGGACGGAAGTATTGATGTTTTATTTCTGGCCTAGATGAAACAAGACGATCATGGAAAGGTTAACTCTGATAAAAGTTACGGAGAAAGTCGTCGAGGGACTGAATATCATCATGATCGGATGCTGTACTTCGAGGCCTTTCGGTGCCGAAGGTGCCAGAAGCCACCGAAACAAACGAACTTCCACCAAGACCCTGATTTGTCGAAGACAGATAGATGTACATGCGTCGCGAAAACATCGGGGGGCCTAAAGGCACAGAAAGAGCATCATCATTGTGGTGGTAGTATTGATGGTACATACATAGAAAATTCGTGCAAAGTTGGTGTGGAGCTAAAGATATAGATTGCTAGTTGTTCCAAGCATTCCGAAGGCGAGTTGTTGTCGTCGTGATGTGAGGAATAGGGGTATTATTACAGAACGGTATCACGAAGAGTGTCCAATGGCGGGAACAAATGTCACGTAACCGAGATGCACCTAATAGGTGGTATCCTTGCGCCTCCTATAACGACCGAACACACCACAAGCCGAGGCGCAGAAGCCCAGCAGCAGTGCGACGAGCGCGCCGAGTGTCAGCCAATTGGCGTTTCCGAACTGAGCATTGAAGCCTGCGTTGCGTAGGCGGTGACGTGTGATGCCAAACAGGACCATATCGAGAACAAAAGCAACGAGGGTGACGAGGGTAGCCAGCCCAGCAAGGAGCGACATGAAAATGGTGCCTATACGGTGATAGGCCGCGCCGCAGAGGCCAAATAGAAATGCGAGTCCGGCGAGTCCGGCAGCTGCTCAGGTAAGCCTTTTAGATAGAGTGATAGGAGGATTTGGTGACAGTGACGCACCGATTGGATGGAGGATCAGGGTTTTCGTGAGATTTCCGATTATTATAGTGTTTAGGCTATCTTCTCCGCTGAATAGAAAAATCCTATGAGAAAGCCTACGCTGATAGGCCTATATGGGAAAGCTCACCTTAAAGTTGGAAAATCATATCCAATGCCAATTTTGCTCCCTGTAAACCCGAACACTCCATATCGTAATTGGGTTGTCGGCGTGTCGACGATTAGGAAGTATATCTTGTCCCATGTTGGTACAGACACGCATACCTGATGCGATTATATGTGAGAATATGAATGTCCGTTTTCAGGTAAAACTCACAAAGACTAGGAGCACTGTCGCAGCAAAACAAAAAAAGAGGCCAGGCACGGCAGAAGATGCAACCATTGTAATGTGTGGGTCGCGTTAACCTGTTAGAAACTTGTCAACGACGTGCAAACGAGTAAGTGCTCCAAACCCTTGAACTTACGGTGAGAAATAGAGAGAAATGAGGGAGCAGGAAGGGTAAAGGCTTGTTCCACGGACAAAGCTGGTGGCTGGCATATATACACCCACGCGCTTTCCTAATTAGGTAATGACGTATTGTGATCGATGTCATACTTGGAGCATTCGACGAATTCGGAGCCAAGCCCACCACAAGTCCTCTCCGCAGCATCGTCAGAAACCTAATTCGTGTTGGAATGCTGTGTGGAGCTGTGTACGGATGTACATTGCACTCTAATCCGCAGTTGATTCGCACCGCGTAATTTTTTCAAGCTCTCGGCTCTGATGCAAGTGAAAACACGAGGCGCGAGCTTGACCGATCGCCAAGGGAACATGTGTTCGCCACGCGGCGAGAGGTATATAGTTAGAGTACGTACATCTTGTTCTGTACGTGTTTACACGGCGCTGCTCAGCGCGCAAGTACTCACGGGAAATATTTGCTTCGCCCTATTCTGTCTGGTCCCGCCACCAAAATTCGTCAGGCTCGAGTACTACTAGTCGGTTTTTTCTTCAGAAGGTGATCCAAATGTGATCTTGAAGTGATTCGCATTTCAATAGACCGAAGATAAAGAGCAGTGCAGCGCAATATTCTCTTCATAAAAAACCTCGCACGCTGAAGGGAAGCGAACCCATAGGTTCCACTCTAATGGTGGAAGCGATGAGAAGATATGTCTATAGAAAGTCATCCTGAATTTGACGACAGATTTCATCTAGATAATAACCTCGTCTTGCATTGGCAGGTAGTGGCTCGTGGTAAGCGGGAAGGTCTGGCCGTATGTGAGGGCAGTGTTCAGGCACCTTCCGCAGCCATTTGCGGACGGAGGGTATAATTTATTACTACAAACATCGTAATTAGGGTTGGTATATATCTAGTATCAATGCACTATATGAGTCCAGGCTTTCCTTAGAGGGCGTGTAACAAGACATGAAATGGAGCCTAAGGACTGGACATTGAAGGAACGATATCTTTGAAGATATGGGATAATGACACACAGGCTGCGATATCTCATGCGGCGTTCAGGTAAATATCCTCCAAGTAACCAACTAGTGGGTGTTTTGTAAGCCAGAAGTAATGTCTTCACCTACTATGTGGCGCAACGTACATATTGTTACATCATAGTACCACAGATGACAGAAAAAATTCATGTTCAAGTAATTATGCATCAGTGCGGAAGTGGAGAAGAGCCATATAATTTAGGTAGCACAGTAATTCTCAAACAGAATGCAAGGAAGCCATGCAACGAAGTTCGTAAACCCGCAATAATACACGATATTGATCGGATCATCGTAAAAGCACCAGCGTACATAATAATGCCATGTACATCAGAGCCAGCTCTGTTTAGGAATGTGAGAATTGATGTCTATTGAAATTCCGTACGGCCGAGGTTCAGGGGATTAAGAGTGAGTAAGTAGTGAGTGGCCAAGTTTCAAGAAACGTGTTAGGTGCCTAGAGTCAGAACATGAATTCATGACCCGGAATACGGCTGGGTATGCGTGGCCCATTGGTAGTCCGGAGGCACGCTGACCAGCGAATACCGCAAGTCATACTGCGGTGTAGCGCCCGCGAACCTCCCCTCTACTACACGACGCGTCGGCGATACCATATTTTCTGGATCAAAACGCTCCACGTCCGTTGGCTGCAACTGCCTAAGTTGTCCTTTCTTCTGAGGAACCGGAGGCCCAGGCGCGGCTGGAAGGCCCACTCGAGGCTGAATAGAGTTTAGTGACGGAGTAGGAGACGGAGCCCGACGATTAGGCTGCAAACCAGGAGGTGCGAGGCCCGGCGATGGCGTCTAGAGAGATTCAACAAGTGAACATCACAAACTTGAAGTGTAGATACTATTAACGGAGTTCAAACGCACCCTAGAGGGCACAGGATCTCTCTGCTCAGAGAATCGAACTTGCTGCTTTGCTCCAGATGTAGCGTTCTTTGCTGGGCTCGGACGTGACAGTGACGGCGACCCTGGCAAGGATATAAACGGAGTTGGTATGAAGTTCTGAGCTGTGTTGATATCGCTAGGGGTGGGTCCCGGGTCAAAGCTCGAGATGGTCACTATACGAGGCTGAGCGACGTCCAAGGGCTTTTCCTCAGCGTAGGAGTGGGATATTTCTTCGTGGTACTGTACTTGACGTTGTCGTCGCCGAAGGAAGAAATACAGCCCGGCAAGAACAGCAAATATGCCTACGATGGAGAGTATGATGCCAACGATTGACCCGACCGGAAGTCTATCAAAATGCATCAGTCGCATATTCCTCTCCAAAGGCGGCTTGCTACTCACCCTCCCTCGCTCACAGATCTACAGGGTGTCATGCTCAGATTCGGAGTTCAGCATCTGTCTGATAGAACTCACTGCGGAGGCGTTGTTGTGTACACTGTTGCATAGTCGAGTGCGAAATTCTGACCCGATGTCGTAGGCTGGCAGGTCAACTTTACTCGGTGCTCGCCAGGAGGCAGATTATTTGCATGATAAAGTAGCACCTGAGACCTGTAAAGTTGCTTAACCGAGCTGAAGTTCCGAGGGGCGCCGCCATCTAGCTGGATGGTGTAGGGTGATCCATCAGAGCTTACTGGACCATACAAAGATACGCCCTCGCCTATACGAAACTCGTGTCAGAGGGGCACAATCCAAAGGCTACTAAGCAGAAGTACCCTTCATCAGCAAATGCGTCAGCTAACTCTGTAACAAGACAAAGACCGGGACCTGCCTGGAATGTGTAAACAAACGAGGCACCTGCATTCGTGGTTACACTGATAATGGGGGCTAAGTTTCATTGTCATCGGTCGGTCGAACGATTGACATGACGCACTGGCCCGACCCGCCCATGAAACTGCCAACGTTCTTCGGATTCGTAGTCCAGGCAGCGCCAGAGGAGTATGCAAACGCCGAGTCCGTGTCCTGCACTGTGTTCACAAACAACTTCTCGGACGGCTTGCCTACATTGGTTGTCCATGTGATCTATTACATCAACTCAGATATTTGAATAGGAAAGATTGGAGGTTACATACGAAGTCGACATCCAAAAAGGTTGTCCCCTGGTTGGTTATTGTGACTTCGTGGAGGCCTAGGGCGAGGCCGTCGACCGCAAAGAGACTCTGCTGAAATAGGCCAGGATCGCGCAGGAGCCCAGTGGTGGTAGGGTACGTTGCGCCGTCCACCTTGACAGAATAAGGCCCGTGATTGCCGCGCTTCGCTCCAAAAATTTGCACCCCGGTCCCATTGAAGGTGAAAGACGCAGATGCACCAGAAGTTTGCGTTGCCATGAAGCTACTTTCCGAGTAACTGGGAGAAATAATATTTTTTTGGACGTTAGATTTGAACACTACTATTACGGAGGGTACACACCTGCTCGCAGCATTGTCCGTCGAACTATCGCCAGTTGTCCAATCAGAGAGATACGTGATGAGAGGAGAGTTTTCCTCGATAGTGGTGGTCAAAGACGGCATTTGTATCACCGATAACTAACCCAACTTCCTTGCATGCAGACAAGGTGAGAGAAGGCAAAGAAAAGAATGACGAAGCAGAAGAATCTGAAAAGAGATGCAGTGAAAGAAGGAAAGCTAGCACACAGTGCCAGTAATCGCCAGGATCAAAAGGGACGACAAGGAATGAAGGAAGAAGGAGAAGTCAACCACTTCAAAAGCTTTTACATTGCTCATGTGATGAACAACCGAGAGAAGTGCTGAAGTTGCCAGGTGATGAAAGAATAATTGAGCAGCTGAGCAACAACCCCGCCATCGCCAGGCTACTTTGATCGACCATTGGGCTGAATCCATAATCCAACGCTTCTCGGCGCTCGACATTCATCAAGGAGTCCGGAATGAGACAACATCCGAATACTTGCCTGTGTAAGCCATCATAATGATGTGAAGCTTTCATCAAGAGCTGAAACAATTCAAATCTCTGAGCTGCATCGATGATGTACACATGGGCGCTGACCCGGTGTCGCTATTACTTGAATGAAGCAATGCGACGTAGCCCAAATATAGCCTCAGGTATCCTTCACAAACGGCTCGCAAAGCTTGTTAACGAAGAAAGCTTGTGAGGGTGGCGTCTACGTGACTAGAAGTCTGTTAGCTGGACGAGAATAATCATTAGAGAGACATGTATAGTTTCACAGGTAAAATACCAGCAACTTTGAAATCCTGACATCAGGTTATCCAGACTACCCGGAAGATGAAGGTGCACGTGTAGCCATTATATAGTCCGGAGGTTCATTCGTGGTTGTTGACCATGCATTATACTCGGTCGAAAGAGAGCCCTGTATTCTCCGTTTTTGACCATCCGACGTGTGCGTTTCCGGTCTTGAATCTTTCACCGCAGAGGTAGAGATAACTCCGCGGAATGGAGTGGGCATCAAATTTTGCGAAGTGTGCGAAGTGCTTGCGATGACTTCGGCGTGGCGCTGTGTGTCCAATGGAACTCTACCATAAGACTGGGAGGGTGCTTCTTGCCGCAGCCGTCGACGACGAAGGAAGAAGAACAGCGCATTAAGGGCGGCAAAAATGGCGGCGATTCCTAATATGATCCCAACAGTCGGGCCTACAGATAGTCTTTTAGACTGTCAGCCCTGTTCTCCGGAGGATAAAAGCTCCTTACCCGGTGTGGCCCTTATTGCAGTCTCTGCATGCAATGCCATCAGCAATCTATAGCCCCAAGACTGGAAAAATCTTACTGCGGTGGTGTTATTGTGTACACGTTTGCAAAGTCAGTTGCACAACTCTGGCCCGACGCCGCTGGCTGACAAACGAACTTCAATTGGTGTTGGCCAGAAGGAAGGTTATTGGCGTGGTATAGCAAGACCTGTGACTTGTACAACTGTTTGTTTGAGTTGTATATCTGCGGAGTACTACTATCCAACTGAACCGTGTATCCCGCACCGGAGTTGCTCACAGGTCCGTACAATGAGACGCCCTCCCCTGGACAGATTCAAGTGAGTGAGTGAGGCTTTCGCAAAGACTGCATAGATTGTACCCTACACCAACACTGGTCAGAAATGGCGCAAGCAACAACAGGTCAAGCCCGGAGCTTGAAAACCTACCTGAAATGTGAAAACGAACGAGTCGCCGGGGTTTGTAGTCATGCTGAAGAATCGATGAGATATGCAATGCACACAGACAAAGTAAACATACTGTGCCGATCCTCCCATAAACCTGCCAGCATTAGGATCCGCACCCCACGACGGCCCAGAAAATACGAAGGCCGGGTCAGTATCTTGAAATGTATTGACAAAAAGCTGGTCCGAAGGTTCGCCTATATTCGTTACCCAAGTAACCTATTCAGATTAGCCTCAACTTTGCGAAAGATTGACTGATAGTAGGGTCACACATAGTCGATATCCACGTAAGTTTTCCCTTGGTTTACAAGCGTCACTTCATGTTGACCTTGCTGAAGACCATCGACGGCGAATAAAGTTTGCTGGAATAGACCTGGGTCTGGTAGTTGTCCGTTCCTAGAAGGATATGTCGTGTTGTCGAGTTTAACAACATATGGTCCATGATTTCCACGCTTGGCTCCGAAGATTTGGACCCCAGTCCCAGTAAAAACGAATGAGGCGGATGCACCGTCAGTTTGAGTTGCCATGAAGCTGCTGTCTGAATAGCTACAGAAAGAAAAGGCAAGTTCAGATAATGTACATTGCACTCAGACCACATTTAGGATCTCACCTGCTAGCCAAGCCGTCAGAGCTAACACCAGTTGCCCATTCGGAAAGATATGCAATAAGGGGGGAATTTTCTTCTATGGTCGTGGTCAGAGACGGCATTAATGTCCTGCAGAGAAGTCGTGGAAGAAGACAAGTCGGCTTGGTTAATAATGCCCTGACTCGGACACGTTATCATGAATCCATCGTCCCTGTGCAATAATGTCTGACAAATTCGGATTTTCATAAACTACATACATCAAACTTGATCAAAAAGTTTGGAGCCACCTCCGCAAGGCAAATCCAAAAAAAGTTGCGTGCGTCCATTAGGTCATTAGTGGGGGTTTCGCTAGTCGAAGAAATACTTTTGTGGGGCTGGCGCCATCGACAGAGCACAGGAAGTTCGGTCATATGTTTGACCGAAGAAGCTGAAAGCTTTTCTGAACTTGGCGTCAGTATTGACCCCAAGTGGTGCCGCGCCTAAGTCGAACGTCGTGAAACATGATTAACATCTTAAGCCTCGCATTAGGGTGCTCGAGGGTAGCACGGCGCCGGCGACCCTACATTGTGAATCTGGACGATGGCTTTTCCATGACGAACTCAGTCGTCCTGTCTGAAATTCGCAGCGTTTATTCAAGTGAGAAAGTGCGATGCTAGTAAGCGTAAAAGGCCTTCGATGCAGTGTATTTCCCCGATTGGGCGTCTGTCGATATGACTGAAAGATGTTCCTATGATCGAGAGGATCGTCACGCCAGTGTTGTTGGCAAACACTACGGACTGACCGCTGGTATTCACGCTTTCGTTTCGCACCTACCTCCCTACTGAAACACCTCAATGCGCGCCAAAGACTGCACAGTGGCAGGTTGTAACGACCACAGCTCGTCAATAAGCGCAGGCAAGAAGGTTCCTGGTCCCTTGACATCATCTCTCTGTACTGCCAGCTCTGCAGCGATGGTTAGGACCAGGACCCTAAATGGCGCGTTCCTCAAATCAGCGACGGATGCTGGTATATGTTGCAAACTTACCCAGCTACTGTACCCAGGAAAACATCTCCGTGCGCCAATTTCCCGTCGTTTTGGGCGGTGCTCTGCGCAAAGAGCGCTCCACAGTAAGTTGCTATACTACTGCCGACAATGCATCCAGAGCCTGTGATCTTGCCCAAAATTTCATGGCCATTTCGGAGTGCGACGACATTGACGCCGTCCGAGATGTAATCGACTGGCCCAGTGAGGACGACCACACATCCTAAATAGAGAGATCAGGTGCGCGTTGTATTTAAGCTAAGAGGATATCTTACTTTCTTTTCTCGCCAATCTTCTCACAAATCTAACGGGATCCTTGAAGCCTGCGCCAACACTATCGACCCCCTTGGTTAAGACCTGGAAACGTGGTGAAATCGTAAACACAAGGGGCACGAGTCGGGTCACTAACCTCTTGAGAGTCCCCCAAAACTGCCAGTTCACCGGCGTTTCCCTTAATGACACTCGCCTGGAATGTGTTTAGAAGGCCTACAGCAACGATTTGAGGACATCGATCGTACCGAGTGCGGGAATATGCACACCTCTGACGACTTCCTTGCGAAATGCGCTGGCGCCGATGCCAACAGGATCGAATATGACAGGTTTCTTGTGCTCATTCGCAGAAAAACCTGTTCATGCAGCTAAGAAACACGATGGTCTGCAAATGAGATAGACTAACCAGCTCTTGACATGCTTTCCTTGCCATCTGACCGCATCGTACCGATATTTATGAGAAGGGCACTCGATATATGGCTGAGATCCTCCATTTCCTGCGGCTCTGACGCCATAATAGGACTTCCACCCAATGCTAGAGTTATATTGGCCGATTGAGTAGCAACAACGTTATTCGTTATCTGGAAAACATCGGGTCAAGTTCATTCAACAAAGAGGGCTCAAGTACCTGATGAACCAAGGGGTTAACCTCCCTGACTGTGGACAACAGTTGTGTAACTTTTTCAACGATGCTGTCTCCGGCTGACGGTCCTGCAGGAGATATAGCCGCTGGGAGATCAGCGTTGAAGGATTTGAATATCCTGGAGAGCGTCTCTGCCGCTTGCCGTGGATTTGCTGAGGCCACAATATCTGAGACTATGGCAACACCGTCGAGAGCGTGGTTGGTTGAAGAAACCGAGCCATGCAGGGTACGCAAAAGATTTTTCGACTTGATGCCACCTACAAATATCAATTCGGATACTAGGGGATGGTCTAGGGAGCGCCTACCAATCGCTACCGCCTTGATGTTTGTGCCATCCAAAATCTCCAGCAGCGCCCCAACGCCTCGTACTCCGACCAACGGGAAAGTCAACTGCTTTGTTTGCGTCCCGTAGACCGCACCAATACCAATGGAGTCAGCACTGTCTTTGATGGCGGCTCGGACGTGGTCTGCATTGTTGCAAGAAACACCAATCACCGTTCCTTCGGGAAGAAGTTTTCGTGCTTGGGCGACAGACATGTCCGATTGACCAAGGTGGACCCCACGCGCCTTGACGGCAATGGCTATGTCGATGCGGTCGTTTATCACGAGAGGCACATTGTATCGATCACATATCTCCTTGGACTTTGTTGCGATTTCAATAAACTAGAATTGCTCTCGTGAGTTCGGATAAAATGCGTAGGCGTGCACGTTTCATACCTCGCCGGTGTCTGCGTGTTTCTCTCGAATTTGAACAAGGGTAACTCCTCCCTGAAGCGACTGTGCAATATTTCAGCATTTTGATAATGAAGTGGACGTTCAACCCGATGTACTTCTTCTAACGATTGGTAGTAGTCCTATAACTAAATGTTGGGATTCGAACTCCTGATAGGCAAATTTCACACGTACTTTTCCAGGAGGCAACCGGTCCCTTCCTGTAACAAGGTATATGGAATAGTCAATGTCACTCATCGAAACAGGTCAATGGAAGCGACCGGGGAGAAGCAGAGAAGTTGTCACTTAAGAGTCTGATCATCGATTGCACCATTGGTAGATGTGGCTGTGCAAAGATAAGATCGCGTAGCAAAGCTATCATTCACTATTCAGTGAAGGCTTCACTGAAGGGGACCTGAGGCCTGAGGTCTAAATCTAAAGTACGAGAAACTTAGAAAGGTCGAAGTTGGTTCAAAGATATGTCTGACAATTACTGAAGTGAAAAAATACAGATTTGGTATTACGATTTGCGCACTAATGGTACGTACACATAAGAGGGCGTGGGCGTATACAGCAAGCGGATTTAGCAGAAAAGATTGGCGGCTCGTGATAGCAAGTGAGAAGAAATTGCAAGGTACATCATGTCCCAGACTGAGATATCAATCTAGGTATTTTTTGCGTGACTGCTTACGCAGGTGTGGGAGGGGCATGTGGGGCTAGAGGCGTTCGGTCAATAAAAGCATCAGATAATCTAGTCGCAATTCACTCACCCCCACCTCGGTTACCTCCCCTTCCACGTCCACGACCATGGCCACGGAACTCGCCATCTCCACCTCGCCAGTCACCCCTTCCACCGCGGAAGCCTATGTTCGCCAAGTCAGATAACGGCCAAGAAACAAGTCATGGAAATGCTTACCACCACGCTCGCCACCACGGAATCCACCACCACGATGGCCACGATCACCACGGAACCCACCGCGGTCGCCGCCACGGTATCCACCACGCTCACCACCACGGAATCCACCACGCTCGCCGCCGTGGAATCCACGGTATCCGCCACGCTCGCCATCGCGCTGTCCACGTCCACGACCGCCACGTCCACCACGGGCCTGGGTAAACCCATCGTCCTCCTCCTGCGCAGGTGCAGCAGGGGGCGCGACATGGCCATTGACAGGTGCAGCGGGAGCCGCCTCAAGCTCCTCTGGGGTCTCGGGGACGTGCGGGGTCACGGAACCAGATGTGCCAAACTTGGTGTGCAGGCTATCAATGGAGGGGAGCCCCGCATCATCGTCTGCGGCCCAATCAATCGGTGCGGACTGGTGAGGGGCGGGGAGCTCGTCTTCAGCTGCCCAATCCAAGGTGGCGGATTGAGTCTGATGCAACCGTCAGTCATGTATATAAAGGTGCGTTGATGGGCTTACTGGGACGACAGCGGCCTCAACGTGGCCGTTAGGGATCTCCTGCTCGAGAGCTAGGGGCTCTGGCACACTTGCCGGTACCTCAGTTTCAGCAATATGCGCAGCAGCATCGGAGCGTTCTACCCACTCTACGCCATGCTCGAAGGACGTGGTTTCAAGCTCGCTTTCTTGCATGAAGTGGAAGCTGCCTGTCGACGGGACGTCAGGGATGCCAGCAACAGGTGCCTCGGGTTCAATGGCCTCTGGGGCAGCCTCCTCTTCGGCCACAGTTGCAACTTCCTCGACAGGGGTTGGTACACGAGGGTTAAGTTGAGCATGGGTGACCTCAAGAAGGGTCGAGTCTGTAAAGAGAGGAGGGTAAGGTCAAGTTTCTTCAGAAAGTGGGATGCTTCGTACACGAGACACCCTCAAGATCGCCCTTTCCAGACAACAGGCCTGAAAGAATAGCCTGCTTGCTGTCCTCATCTTCGCCGAGAAGAATATCACCAGCAACGAAAACAACGGCGCTCTCAGTGAAGGCCTCGATTTGGCCAGCTGTAAGCAACGAGCGCAAGCGCAGAAGCTCCAAGATCTGAGAGAATCTGCTGGTGGAGTTTGTCTACCAGAACCGACGTGGTTAGATGATCCGGATGCACAGAAGAACGTTGAACCATGTACCTCGGCTGTAGCAACGGCATATGCTATTCTGGCTTTTTCAGCCTTTTCAGCTTCACTTCGCTTGGAGGCTAGTTCGTGGACCAATTCAGATTCATGAACCTGTTGAGATATCGTGTGTTTTTTTTTCAGTATCCCCACGAGGTATAAAATCCCATGATCTGCTACTTACCTCGACAGCTTTTTTCACTTCACCAAGCTCTTTTTGGACAGCTTCCAGTGTAGGAAGAGTCTTCAAAGTGCGTTTCTGGTCGTCATTGAGCTTCTCCAGGTCAGTCGCAGCATATGTTGATATCCGCGTCTGTCAGGAAAAATCGGGGATGTCAGTAATCGACAGTCTTGTAGCTGACATGTAACAGAAAATGACGCACGATCTTTTTCGAGGTAGCTTTGAGACGTTTGTGGATGAGGTCAACGATCGGGCTCGGTTTGAGCAACAACTCTTCTTCAGCTGCCGGGGTTTGAGGCTCTTGAGCAGGCACCTCCGGTGCCGTCGAAGCCTCGGGAGTATCGACAGTCTCAAGTGCTTGTTCAACGAGTGCAGAAGACGAAACATCGGGTGTGGCCAAAGGGGAATCTGGAGTAGACTCCGTTGGCTTTTTGGCCTTTCGTTTCTTCTTTTGAGATTTTGACAAGGGTGCTGGGGGAGGAGCACCGGGAACTATACGTTGGATAGTAGGTTCAGCCATTTTTGTGAATGAAAAGGTAGAGAAAGAGTTGTGGATGGAGCTGGTTGTGGGGCAAGTTGAAGACGCTGGCAAGGAAAACGACGCGGCCAATTCTCACGAAGGCCATCAACAAATTCTCGCGTAAGTCTTGCCATCAAGTGCTGACGCGTAGGCGGTTCTAAATCGCCTCTTTATAGGTTTCAAACACATTTTTAACACGTTCTACGCCCCGCAGAGGGACGATGGGAGTTTTTAGGACTAGTTGCAATGTTAAATTGAATTACTGTATTGATCGTTTTGCAAAAATCTTCCAAGCTATTGATTGTGGGACAGAATCACGGCTATTGCCGGTCGAATTATGTTTTTGCTTCTCCAACTTCTTTGCCTGTCAGTGTCAAGGTTGCCTCGAGGTTGGGCCAAAAGTTGGCTGCACTGTGAATCAGCATCCCTGGATCGTGACATGGCCGGTAATGCGCAGCAACTTCCACAAGAAATTATTCAAGAGATTCTCAACGGACTACACCCAGAGACTCAACGAAGCACACTCAGAAACTGCTGTTTGGTTTCTTCGACTTTCTGCAGTGCTGCCCAGCCCCAGCTTTTCAGCGTCATGGACATATCCTTTACGATAGACCGTACCTCCCAGTCAATGAACGCAGTGGACATTTTGAACTCTAACCCACGTCTTTGTGTCTTCGTGAAATTCTTGGTCCTGACAATCAGATTTACCACCACCCCCACTGTCACAGTTCTCCCATATTTCGCGCAGCTGTATACGCTTAGGATCTCGAGCACGAGTCGCAGTCAATGCGTACCTTGGGCATTCACCCATGTGCAGTACAGACAGATGGTAATCAGGCTGATGCTTCAATCGCCTACGCTCCGTACCCTCGACATATGCCGCCTCGAGAAAACTCCCCTGACCCTGTTATACTGCTGTCCCGACCTTCAGACCCTCAACTTGTGGGATGCTTCGTTTTCTGACGCCAGCGGTTCCAGCACCGTGATCTCCATGGATCCGGTGGCTTCATTGGCACCGATCCGCTCTCTCGGGGTCGATGCCAGTAACATGGAAATTTTCAACGAGTGTCATTCCTTATTTAAGCATATGGGTTATTTCTTGCAAGAACTCACCCTCACTGGGCCGATGCGTGGTGCGTGCTCTTTTTTGCATAATTCAATTCGAAAGCTGTCTCTGAATTGCAACATCGACAGACGACAATGGCTCATATGGGGGCGTAGACCTGGGGCTTGGTCGCCTTCCTGCCCTTCGGGTACTAAAAATATGCATTCTGAAGCGATCTGGGTTCGCGTTTTTATGTGACCTTATCCATTCATTACCACCAACCAACACCCTCGCCGAGCTCATCATCGTCTGTGACGTAGAATTCTCATTTGAACACTGGATGTTTCGAAGGCTCGAAGCTCTTCTGTTAAGAGCACCGCATCACAAAACCTTGCGCCTCGTCGAAATTAATTTCGGGCGAATGAACCAAGACTGTGACGATGATGTGCGGGAGGTTATAGTGAACAGCTTGCCAAGCGTACTCCAGTCGGGGCGCCTGGTCGTTCGGGCGTGGCGCCCTTCTTTGGGCGAGTTGCCAGTTGTGATTTTGCCTGAGGCTGGCGATGCGTCTCCCGGACCGTCTTCTTGTCGACATTCTTGGTACACGTTCGTCCTTGAAAGCTGAAACAATCGTTCCTGGTGAATGATACTCGTACCATCACAAACTTGTCGTGAACTGTCTTTGAGTAACATGTACAATCGAAAGAGAGGCGTATACCTTTTGGGGTAATTAAATTGACAACAAATGAGTACAGATACAGACAAGTGCCACGTTCCGCGTCCTCGAGCTTGCAGCCCCGTGTAGCACTAACCATTGTGCATTAGGAGCAAAACACATCTATATCTGTCGCTGCACTCGAGAAACAAGTTTGAGGCGGCGGATATGCGGCCAATTGGTTACGGACAATTTTTCTCAGGCTAATTTATTTATCAACTTGGCCTTTAGGAACTTGTCTTTACGTTCTATTGTACTTCCACCTTCACTTGACCTATTATCCGTTTCACGCTCTATAACAACGACATGCTTTCCGTAGATGACTTCAGCACAAATCGCTTTTCAGGAATTGCGGAAATAACCAAATCTCAAAGCGACAACCAGCCCCCAGGCCGCCACCCCGATCTGTGCTTCAACGACGGAAACCTGGCAGTGCTTACTGGTGTAAACTACTTTCTGGTTCATCAAGGTCTCCTTTGTCGTCACTCTGCTCCCCTCGCCCGTGTCATCGAGGCCCTCGAATCTCAGCAAACGCGCTATATCGAAGGCCGCCTGGTTCTTGCGCTTTCGGAGTCCTCTAACGACGTGTATTACTTTCTTCTCGCACTTTACGATGGAATGTAAGTGCCAGACTGCATTTTACGCGTCGTTACATGCTGAAAATAGGTATAGCTCTGCTTTGAAATATGACGTCAACGATTTTGGCGTGGTGTCAGCAATCTTCCAGTTGTCGACAAAGTACGAGGTCAAGCATCTTCGGGCGGACATCCTTCGCGGTCTAGCTCTTTCTTGGCCGAGGCACCTTGCCCAATGGGAGGCACGAGAAGCGAGATCTATCGGCCCAACTGGCGTTTACGAACCACGCAAGGTCATAACCCATCCGATGTGAGTCGCTTTAGTATAATCTCTACAAAATTTCTGATAAAGTTCTAGCCTGGTCATTAACCTCGCCCGTGCTGCTAATGCCGCGGAACTCTTACCCGCTGCTTTCTATGACCTGTCTCGCAGTTCTCCCAGCACATGTGCTGCAGGATATACTTGTCCTCTGACAACAAAAACACATCAACTATCAGACACCGACCTTTTGAATCTCCTTCGGGGAAAGGAACACAGTTCTCGGTTTCTTTCGACCTTTATTGTAAACGAGTTAGAAGGAAGAGAGCCCTCGATGTCCTGTGTTCACCGGATGGAGCTTGACGTGGCTCGTAGACGCGTATGTCAATCAGCATTCGAGGCGATCACCTTCGAGATTCTCCGAGATATCAACGGCACTATTTGTCAAAGAAGTTCTGACCCTCTGTTCGCAATCATGGCCGCCGAGCTGATGCAGACGCGAGAAGACCCCCTGGGACGCCCCAACTCCGTGTTGCGGGCGTGTGAGTTTTGTCGGTCCGAGTTTGGCGCGGCCGTCGACGCTGCCCGGGAGGATTTGTGGCAGAGATTGCCAGCCTGGTTTGGTATGGATCCCCTAGTCTGGGCGTGATGGAAAGACAGACGCGTTCTATTATCGGTCACCCAACTTCTTCTTTTTCCGCTCGCCCACTGTTCTTTGTATCACTATGGCTGTATGGTCTCACGAGGCTTGGCGTGGCTGTTACTTCTTGCACTGGTGTCACATACATTACACAGCCTTGACAATAAAGCACTCGCCTCTTCTATGTGACCTCTTCGTCAAAAGATGATCACTCGTTATTTTTATCACTACGAGGCGTTTCCAATCCGGTTACCGGGCTAAGTGCCTGTTTTCAAATTGCTGCACGTCTCGCAGAACTGTGAGCGTCAGTCAATTCGTCTTGTGGAAACCCCGAGAAACTCCACCACGATCATTTGACGATCAACTAGCTGAGGGAAGCTACCGCTACAGGGGGTTTTTCTGACGGAAGTCGTGAGTGTGTTACTACGTCAATGCACCACTTGTTCTGGCATCCATTTGGTAGGTTTGGACCCTGGCCGAAAGCGGACAACAGGCCTCTTCCAGCTAACCGGCCCCGGGTCTAGGTGTCCATCATCTTGTTGAAGTGATAATAAAACTGTCTGTATTGCACGTGGACCACCTTGAATCAAGGCCTTCAATCACATTTCTCATGAAGGTCACCCACCCTATCTTGGCTGGCATCGATCGCCTCGTTGTTTCCCTGAGCCCTGGATGCTGAAAGAGGGATAACTCGCGTCACCACGCCGTTCTACCTTCACCTCTTCGCGGTTGTTTGGCGCTGACACGTGCACGGACGGGAACGTTATCACTTAAGTGGCGTTGCGACCTTGCATCCTGTCTACATTAAAGTTTCCACCCCTCGAAGCGCTTATCCTCATCTTCAGCAATCGGAGATGTATGGTAACTGGCAGCCTGGCAGCGGAAACGGCCAAGCTCGTATGTTCACATAACCTTTACAAACAATGCCGCTAATTTCTCTCTTAGCGTACACCCACTATCCTGATGATCAACGCAATAACGAGCACAGAAGTTATCCGTACCACCAAATTCAATCATTGCCACAGAGTAACAATTACTATGCATTCAATCCCACGGTTCGTCGCCGTAGCCACCTCCTTCGGGACCTCTCTGACCATTCAAATAGCAAGCCTTTCCAACACCCGAACCACAAGCGGCTGGGCATCAGCCATATCCAACCCACGATCCCCGACTCAGTGTGCAACGGACGAACCAGACGCTTTCGGCACTAGCGTCGGCTCGACGGGTCCCGCCAGAATACATTATGGTGAGTGTATTAGTATGTGGTGCCTTTGATTGACCGAGATCGACTGAACTTTGACATCTCAAGCAGGATCAACGCGTTCTATCACAACCGTCGCGGTCATATTCCCATCAGGTCCCTTCGTACGAACCTCCACAGACACCACAATACAAAGGATACGGGGAGCCCCTGGAGTCTTCGTACGGGTACGGAATGCGACCCACCCAGCCACCCAAGGTTGCAGCGTCTCCGCCGGCTGCGATGGGCGCTTCCCAGAAAACGACAGATGGGCACGCGTGTAGTTACTGCGGGAAAGCCTTTGGCAGGCCAAGTGCGCTCAAGGTAAGTTGGCGTCATTCTCGGCCGAGGGTCATGTTTGAAATGTCTCCCACAGATCCATCTGGCCATACATACCGGAGAAAGAGGCGCGTCTTCCGAGACCTAGCTTCAACAATTGCTAATGTATTTAATCTAGCGTATGTCTGCCCTGAAGCAGGATGTCATCGCAAGTTTAGTGTCAGGAGTAACATGAGCAGGCACATCCGTAATGTCCACCAAATTTGGCCGGACGACAATCAAGGCGAAGTCGACTCTGGCGATGAAGGGGAAGATAGGCCTGAGAGCTCCTTGTGAGACGACTGATCGTTTATTATATGCTAGACAATCATCATAAAAATTAGCCCAGGACTTCTGGTGCTTTATGAGGTGTGCAAGTAACTTGACTTTCCCCAGTACAGGAAGTTGGGCTTGATGCCGTCATTATTTCTTTTTGGTTATATTTCAATTGTCACGTCCAAAAAATAGTTATAAACAAGTTCTTCTGCACTTCTCTCATTGTCTTGGCCTTGAGGCCTTCTTATCAAGCCAAGCCATTTTCAACGGAAATGAACACGGCCAATTTGGACATTGTATGAAGCAGAGGCGTCCTCAGTACGTTGATATGGGCATGGCCACTTCTGAGGATGTGGCGAGAGACGTAGAGCGTAGTGAGTGGCAATCGTTCGGGGAGGGAAAAGGCACAGCTGCCAGGTAAGCTTCTCTTGGAGAAGGGCTCAACCATCTGACGCTGAAGTAACATTTTATCCTAGGCTGCCCGAGGCAGTCACAGGGATTGAAGACCTTATTTGTTCCTTTCTATCACAGCTCTCTTCCTTCGGCCGTACATCCCGCAGTCGGTTGGCCTCTGACATAGAGGTTGATACTGAAATATCTGAAGACTCTGAAACCACTTCGAATTGCCATCGACAAAAAGCTAAAATTGACCTACAGCTCGTGGATCGCTCGAAGCATGCCACTTCTGGGTAGGTCGTGTCTTTACTTCTTGTTCCCAGGCTGATGTCCGTATTTACTTCAGTTCTACTTCGCTAAAACGTGTAAGATACCCAAAGAAATGTTCTAAAGGCAGTTTTCGACCTATGGGTAAGCAGACCTGGATCTATGCGTGTTAATACTGAACACCTGTGGCGCCACTAGCACAACTCCTGCGTGTGTTAGATTTGACACATGAGGCCATCATAGGCAATATACCAGCTACCAAACGGTCAGACTTTTGCTCAGGGCAATTCTTAGTACCCTACCCTGATGCCGCCATAATAGAGACATATATTATAGGGATGTTCCGCTATTCAAAAGTCAACGAACCGTCGATTCGGTAAGTTACACGGCCCTTGTTTGGATCATTTAATACTCTACTCATCGTCCATCTCAGCTCGTTGATGATCTTGCTGCTACACTTGAACTCGAACGATCAGATCTCAATATTGTGAGTGAATGATTTACCTATGTCATCCGGTGGCCGCCGTGCATTGATTCAATTCTCAAGCGGGCGTCCTCGAAAGGTCTCATAAGTGGTTCTGGCCTCGTCATTAATCTTCACACGGGCGAGGAACTCAGGGCCAATGACACTGAGGTGACTAAAGGTCACCCTCACATTCAAAGGTCCAAAATTTGACTTTCCGTCCCTAGGGCACCTTAATCCCTGTTGGGGAAGATATCAAGTCATTCTCGATTGACCCCCTGGTCGCGTGGGTATTAATCGTTGAGAAGGAGGTATGGGAGGCGTATTTTCGTGTTATTCTTCCCCATTAACTGTCCACCACTGGCAGGCCGTGTTCCAGACTCTGTGCAGACTGAAGCTTACTTTTCATGCATCGTTACCACGCGGCCTCATGATAACGGTACGTGCCTTACTATTCTAGAGAGCTATTCTAACATTCGGCCAGGGAAAGGGCTATCCCGATGTTGCAACTCGACACCTTTTGAAGACCCTCGGGGACGTCCTGCCTACTCGGTGATTAAAGAGCGTAGCGCATATGGTCTGTAACTCACTTCTAGGTATCCAGCATTCCCATGCTTGCATTGGTCGACTGCGACCCGTACGGTCTAGATATACTTTCCGTCTACAAATTTGGCAGTCGAAGCCTCCAACACGAGAACTCGAAGCTAGCTGCGGATCGGATCGTATGGCTGGGCGTCTCGTCTTCTGAATTGGCAACGTGAAATCTCTATCTGGTTCGGGTGCTGATGTGCTGATGCGGTTTCGTCAGCTTTGGTATTGACAGAGACAGGCTCCTGCCAATAACCAAGTATGACGAGTCAAAAGTCTGTTCTCCACGGCAGTTGGTATACTCGCATACGCCCTAACAGTAGGCGAAAAGGCTCTAGCAATGCTGCAAAGATCCGAAACTACGATGCCAGCGAATTGGAGGTCTTGTTCATCACATGTCCTCCGTCAATAACGACCACTCATGCGCCACCGTATGTAGGAAGGAGCTCATGCATATGCTGCATTATCGACGCAAAGCTGAGATTGAGATTCTTTCGACATCATGTATGGTGCCCCCTCTACGGGAACCCGGTCAGCCCCTGCTGGCTTCGAACGACCAAGATGTCTATGTGACCGACGACCAACGTACTACCGATCACAACGATGTTTTACAACTTGACAGTGGCTCATCGACATCAACTCCCACCTTCCCCAATCCCTCCACGGCTCTCTGTCCCAGCCCTCTCATGAACTCTGCATCAACCATTTCACATGCTCATTCCACACTCTTCGGACCATCTCACGCGCCGTTACTGCGGTATCTGATATGCAAGATCGGAGAGGCCATTACTACATCCGTTCGAACACGTCCCGTCTGAAGGCTATACATGACTCATTGGCTCTCAGCAAGCTTTCAGTTGGCTGCTACGGGCTAACGGAGCTCCGCTTCCGAATCTTCCTCCATCCTTCCACTACGCAGAAACTCTTGCATCATGTCCTAAGAATTCGAGTACGTAATACTAGAAATACTAGAAATAATGAAGTCCGTTGTACATCTGTAAAGGTCCACTCATAAAGTCCATTATCTACACTGCTGTAAAAGCCGAGTTAATAAGTCCGATCGCGAGTCCTTGTCCGTATGTACTTGTCCGTTCAATCTGAATAGACCGGCGGTGGGTCGCTCGCCTCCACACGTCCACTTCCACTTGGCTGATTACGCTTTTCCTCGTCCCTTTCTAAATCTTTCTGGAAAGCTACCAAGTCGCCATGCATTGTTGAGAGGGGTGGAGAACGTGACTGGAGATCGGACATCGCTGACGTGCCCGCTAGGTTCGAATGAATGGGCTCGGGGACACCTTGTTCATGCGGTGACGGAAGGCTTGGAATTGCCGATAGATGAGCTGCGTCGATATCAACCAGGAGCCCGGAGGCAATAACGGGGTTAGCGGAAGCGCTGTGGAAGGTACTCCCGGCGGCAGGGGTGGAATTAGAGAGCTGATAAGGCTGGGGCGCAGGGATTGCTGCAAAATTGGCGGCAGCAAAAGTATCCGCTCCTGGATAGATGGCCCCGGGGCTCAAAGGGGACTCCGTCATTCTTCCCGACCTATCACCGTTGTGAGCAAACGATGAGGATGATTCGGCGTTGGAAGAACTGTCGGGAGCTAACAAGGCAGTTCCCCGAGGCTGCTTTCGAAGGTGACGAAGGTGAGCGCGCCGCTTCAGTATCAGCATTGCCAAAAGTCCGGCAATTATCACTAGTAAGGATTAGAACTCAAATGAGATGGCAAGTGAAAAAAACTTGCATAACCCTAGAACGAGGCCAACTATCCCGCCTGTGCGTAGGCCGTGCTTCTTCGTTGCATTAGCATTACTCAGTCCCGTTGGAACACTGCCAGCAGTCGAAGACTTCGTCTGAGTAACGTTGCGGTGATTAGTAGTTGCTGTTGAGCTGTGCGAGGCAGTTGTGTCCGTTACTAGAGTTGTCGGGTTAGCTCCACTCCCTGTGGGATTGTTAACGGAGCTGTGCGAAGATCGTTAGAGATGGCATAAGGGCAACAGCGAAACTTACGTTGTCCGAGTAGCCTTCAATCCTCTAGTGATTGTTGTACAAACATTGTGTTTGCACACTGTACAGACACCGTTTGAGCAGCTTTCGCTTCCTGAGTCCGAGTCCGAATCTGAATCTCCATCTTGGCGAGCACTGGAAGGTTATAGAGGTTGGTGGTTCAATGTGCCAACGTGAATTAGAACTCACTGCAAGACGGCTGCTGTAACGTGAATATTTTGGCTGCAGCCAAGAAGCAGTACTGAGAGCAATGAACGCTCACGGAATGTTCTTGAGGCGGCCATGGTGGAAGCAGACAAAAGCCACATGGGAAATTGGTCCGCTTTGCACTGACATCCGAATACCATTCTAAGCGATGACGATCGAGGATCATGCGAACAAGAAAGTGACAAGCCGAAATGCCAATCGCATGGTAACCACGACAGTATGGAGCGGCGCAGGCTCTGCACGATGAACTGATCACAGGAGCAGTCACATCAGTAGCATCAGCTGCAGCATTTCACCACAACGAACTCCCTTCCAAGTCTTCTAACGGAATCTATGGGACTTCCTTTAGCTTCGAAATACAAACCCAGGAACCTTGATGAAAAAGGAAGGTAAGGCCAAGACCTTTCAAGGTTGACATGAGAACTGGAACCTCTGGGAACCGCCGATATCTGAGTTGGCCAAGAGGTGGATTTGTCAAGAAGTTGTCCTAGTGTATTTTTTGGTTTTGATCTGTCAAAGAAACGAAAGACACAGCCTTGCACAGTAAGTAAGTCTGGGAACGACAGTTCATATCTGGATTGCACAGATGCTTGGCGCGGCGTCGTGGTAAGTTGAGAGCCCGAATAAGGTTGAAATAAGGTTTGAGGGCAGCTTACAAAGAATCACCCAGTCAAGGCGAGCAAACCTTACACGTGTGGCGCGTATTTCCATCAATCGCGTCGCGATGAGCGACCTCGGCTCAAGAGAAACTTGAATCATTCAGAAAGGGCTTGTCGAGTTATTATGATTTCAATTGGGCCTGGTTCTACGCAGTGTCCAGTCGACTAATTTACACTTATTCGTCGAAACCCTAACCTAACCTAACCTAAGCTAGCAACAGACAAAAGAAAAACGAGTCAAGCAAAAGCAACGACTCGAGGAAAAGGCTGCCTCACCAAGCATGGCAAGCAACGAAATGCATGTACGTATGGAATGTCATGTATGTAGTCTGTACGATTCCAATGGAGATTGAATCCCAGATATTGAATGAGGGTTTGGGTGGGGTGGTGGCATGAAAGTGGCATGAAGAGGGTGGAGAGGCAGAGAGTCGGCGTGTAGCATGATGGATGGATGGCGTTGATATATAAGCATAATTGAGAAAGGTATCGTGGAAATGATTGAGAAAAACAAAGGGAGAATTAAGACAATGCGAGTGTGGATGGAATGGATAGGATGATGAAGAGATATTACAAATACAAAGGCGACGGCATTCCGGAGGATATTAGTCTTCGAGCGCGCCTTCGAACCCATTGGCGACAGCGACGGCCCTGTCTTTCTCGCGCTGGATGGCTTTGAGATCCCGGGCGAGCCTGGCGCTTTCCCTTTCCCAGACAGCCCTGACTTCTTCCTCCATGACGTCGAGCGTGGCAGCAGTGATGCCCAGGCCTCGCAAGACCTCGTCGGACCTAACACCATTTGCGAGTTTGATGTCGCCTTTGCCCTTTCCCTTTCCGGCACTACCGAACCCAGAGGCTCCAGCGAAGGAGGCGGATCGTCCAAAGGTGCGTTTAGCACCAGTGGCCCCGGCAATGTCCGAACCAGACACGAGGCCAATGCCCTCCAGGACGCCGACGAGGTCGCCAAACTCGCTCCGCGATACGGCATCGAAGACTCCGCTATCACTCCTGCCAAGAACGGCACCGTAGTACGTGTAGAGCTGGGAGGGATCGACACCGACGCCATTCACGCTGGTAGCTGGGTTAGGGAGGGACGTGGACCGCTTCATAGGCGAGGCGGGGGACTTCTTGGGTGTAGAGGCGACAGCGGTGGTAGTGATTGGGAGGTTGGATTCGAGGCGCTTGGACGCTAGGAGTAGACAGAGGAGCACAAGACGAGCTTGAAGACCGAGGCCATTGATTTTAGCAACGATCTCGCTGTTGGCGGCTGCGGCTCCGGCAGCCGTGGGTTTGGCGGGCGCCGCGGTTTTGGTGCTGGGCGCTGACGTCGATGAAGGGGAGTACGCCTTGAGTGCCGCAAGGATATGTGTCGGTGTCACAGCCGGCGCCGGAGTGTTAAGGACATTATCATCCTGTGTGGGGGAAGATGGGGTGGCTGCAGTGACTGCGAGATCGATAGCACCCCTCAATACTTCGAATAGACTCCTGACATCGCCCGTCAGAGCTGCGACTTTCTTCGTGAGTAGCATCAGAGTTGGTGGTGGCATGAACTTCTTCGCCGCCGCTGCAGACTTTCCTTCATCATCGACATCAACATCATAGAGGGGTTGAAGTCGCGACTGAAGGATCTGTTGAAGCTGTGTGGGTGTGTAGGGGGCGAAATGAAGCGTGCGGACGTTGCTAGCAGCCGAAACGGAAGACGTCGAGGAGCAAGAAGAGGTCAGGGTATGGGTATTGGCTATACCGATGAGGCGGAAGGTGGATGGCGTGGAGTTCGGAAGGGAGAAGAGGGATGCGAGGGACTGAGTTGTAGGCGTGATGTGATCGAGTTCATCTAGAATGACGACGCTGGCAGAGACCATTAGATGATTGCACTGACGCGATATGAATGGAAACCAACCATTTTGACTGTTGACGAGATAAGAGTGCTTCGACAGCATCTCGTCCCTTCGTCTTCTTGGCCCGTCCGATAGATTTGGTCCTGCGTCCGTTATTGAATTCTTCGATCAGTCTCTCCCAGAGAGACTCAACGCTGTTCAAGGCCACGCAGTTGATGAACACAACCTTGGCATCCGTGGTGATCTCGCGAAGAACAGAGTTCACTAAAGCTGTCTTGCCAGTACCGGGCGAGCCCGAAATATAGAGGCTGGTGGACGGCTCTTCATCCGCGTGCGTATCAGGGTCGCTGAGAAATGATGTGAAGAAATTGTGGATGGTGGCACGTTCGGAATCCCGGCCTGCGATTAAAGCATTGGCATTGTTGCACGTTGAGCGTAAAAGAGCACGAGCGCGAGCATGAAGAGGTAGCAGGGCAGTGGGAGGTGTCGGAGGAGGTGTAGCAATGGTTAACTGCGAAATCTCGTTCGTTGGCGTGGCAGGTGATGCTAAGCTTGACATAGAAGCATTCCGTTTCGCTGCTGCAACACGTAGATGAGAATAATATTCGTGACAGATAAAGCAGAATATTGACTTACTTGTCCTTGTCCGAACTGGAGTGATAGTAAGTTCCGTGGCAGTCCGCCTGAGTGCCCGGGCGCTCCGCGGTGTCGAGATCTCCATATTGACAAGTTCTGGGCTAAAAGGCGGCACATTTTCCTTGTTAGAGTCGCCGTCAACAGTAGCTGACGCTGTGCGGACGCGTTTTGGATTGGGAGTAGAATCGGGCGTCTGAAGCTGCTGCTCGCAGACAGCTGATAGCGACGGCTCCTGCGGGTGAGACCGCTTTCCAAGGACAGAGCTGCGCGTCAAGCGTGTTGTCTGCATGGCGAATACGTCGTCGGCCGCGATAAGCTCGGGCTGAAGAGGAGTGTGGTCGAGGTGGTCGACTGGAGAACCCTGAATGGCTGAGTGTGAAATTATAACACACGCACTTTCAGACTCCGCATCCATCAAACGCGTCAACGCGTTTCAGTCACGTGTACCGTGATCAATTAGCGTCCTTTATTTGGTCTCTCAACGCGTCAAGCGCGCCTTGATATCCTCGACGCGCGAAAAAACGAAAAAAAAAATCCAGCTGCTTTCCGCCTTCTCTGAGAAAATGAGATAAAAACTCTCGGAGGCCCATTGGATGGGACGAAGGCGGTGAGATAAAGCAAGGGTCCAATCCTCTTGGGCCACTGAAACATTGACTCTGACTTTGAGACTAAGCGTACCGTACCATACACTGTTCTTGCAACATGTTTGTGGGGTATCTATGGCAGGTTGAGTTGAATTTCCATTTTTGGAACACAGATCGCTTAGATTCTGCCACCTCGTATGTCGGACAATGCTAAGCGAATCGCGACCAATACGATTTGCGGCCCTCAACCCTGGCCACGTCATCCTGGCCACTGGGAAACAATGGAAAGCTCGCTTGCATCTCAGGGTATAAAGTTCTCTGGGTTATTTGGCCTTCAGAATTCGCCTACCCAAACTGCCACCTTTGCTGTGTCCTTGTTGTTGTAAATCACACCCGACCGCCCACTTGAACTGATTACTATGGATAAAATCAAGAAGAAGATCAAATCGAAAATTTTCAAGTAAGTTACACAGTTCAATCACACACTCACTTCTAAACTGAACGCGTTTTTAGATCATCGGCTGGACCAGAGCCTCGTAGAGACCCTAAGCTGCGACACTCAATGTCCATGCCTTTGCGCCCGTCTTGCGACACAGAAGAATCTTATGTCTTGCCCCGCCCTCCCCGTGCCACAGAGGACTTTCATCCGATTCCCGGTCAGCGCTACCCAGGCTGGCCTGAATACGACGTAGATCCCGACGACTTCTCGCGTCCTTATAACCCCCGCTCTCACTTCGACAAAGTACTTATCAACCAATTCCCAAAGCCACCTTCCACAATCCCTAAGTGCGCAATCCCCAAGCCACTTCCTCCCACACCCCCCACACCCAGGCGTCCTGCGCGCCCTCCGACACTCGACTTCTCTGACGTCGCGACGGATCATCTTCTTCCCGACTTTCCTCCTGAGCTTACGGCGAAGATCGTTGCTCTGGACGCCGAACAGGTTCACCGCCAACAGGCAAAACACGCCGAAAGTGCCAAGGCCGCCCGTAACGCTGCTATACTCCGTACTCGACAGACTCCCGCAGCTATTCAGCGCAGCGCGTCCAGCATGTCCGGCACTCTACCCCTTAACATCCGCCGCCGCGACGCTTCGAACCACACCGCGTTCCCATCTGCCCAACCCTCTGGCAGCCTCTACCAGAACTACTCCGCAAGCCAATCCACGCGCAGCCTCAACCCCAACGCGCGCTACCGCGCCTGCCTCGCTAGCTCTCGCCAGCCCCCCTCCGTGACCCACATCTCCTCCAACTCCGGCTGTAGCACGTACAGCAACGAGACCTTCACAAACAGCCTCTCCCAGAACGCACGCTACCACGCCGCCCCCACAGCGTCCGACTCGCTCGACGCCGTCCCCGCAGTCGAAGACGACGGTGCCACTGTCCGCCGCCGGAACGCTTCGTCTGCATCGTCCCGCTCTGCTCTTGCTATGCGCCGCAACGGCTTGCTCCCCCCGCCCGCGGATCATCACGACATGCTTCGCGTCCTGCGCGGTCCCCATGCGGCGAAGCTCCAGGCACCTCCCACTCCGGCCAAGGGCATGGGTCTCCCCGTGAACGATACGAACTCAGACAAGGAGTGGGGAGTCAAAGGTTCTAAAAACAGAGGCGCAGCTACTGTCGCTGGATATAGACGCGGCGCTTGTGGTCAGCGCCGCTAAACCGCCCTCTTTGATTCCTTGTACTTTTATTTTATCCTTCTCGCATATCACTCACACTCCTTTTCCACTCATCACATTGTATAGATACAACCTACACTCCTCTTCGTCTCCTTGCATGGCTTACTGCCACCACCCGCATTCGTTTTCTACTACGCTCTTTGCTCCTGGTTTCTCTCGTTCTTTGCTTTGTTCCCCTCCGCCCCCATCCACAACGCTCCTTACCTGACGCTTCTCTGTTTCGCTTCCTCGCATCATTCGGCACTTTGACACTTGTACATTCATCTACAGCCGCCACACTCATTACCATCTCTCCATGGGCACTTCGCAGTCGAAGGCCCACGCCACAATCATTCGCATCAATCTTATTGTATCGCAGTAGTCAGTAGCGTAATGTATGTACTCCTTGAATAAATATAGCTGATCATGAGACCCTAGGTCCTTTCGACTGTATTGGATGTAAGATGAGGATGGTACATAATTGGCGATTTTCGCTGGCTTCCTGAACCTGTCCGAGCTCTCCGATGTTCTGCGTCGACAACAACGGGGTCTATTTGGGGTGCTATGGACTCCACCGTTTCTGAGACATGTCGAATTAACACTGAAAGTAATTTAGTAAGACGAACCCGATAGCTTCAGATTAAAAACTCGTACCGTCTCATGTAGTACCCGAGCGGTACATGCAGAACTTGCTCAAAATATGCTGCGTGTGATCAAATTTTGCACCGTATGCCAATCTTTGCGTGCTTGTTCATCCGGAAAGCCTTCGACAAACAGATGCTGCAGGTTGGGGAACATGGCGACCAGGCACCGAAACACCTTGTAAGGGTGTTCAATTGTCGATGATGTCAGACCAATGGAGTCGAGAATCAAGTTGTTAACACCAGGAGTTAAGTGGCTTGGATCAAATGCAATGGCCTGGATGGCAAGGATGATATAGCTGAGGTAGGGGCAATGCTTCGCTAGTGGTATCAATCCCGCCAAAGTTATAAGGGGGGGTTCTTGTTCCCCTCGCCAACGGATTACGAGAGTTTCTATGCAACTCCAAGCTTCTGCTGCCTCGGCGATCCACGTATCATCTATTTGAGAATTACAAGCCAAATCAAGGAAAACCCAGCTGAGTGTTCTCACTGAGAAGAGAGACTTGAGCGCTGATAGTGCGAGGGGACTTCGAGAGCCAACCACGTTTTTGCCGAGGTCAACGAGTGTCACCTCCGATAACGATGAAAGATTGTGAGCAGTAAACAGCTTGAAGAAGTTGACAAATGATGGGGAATTGGCTTTCTTGGTGGTCGATATCATGTAAAGCTTCGTAAAGTTGGACTGAAAGGCTTGTAGGATCTCTTTCGCTGCCCCCCAGTCGTGAGTCTGGATTTCTATTTCCTTGAGGTTCTGAAAATGACCAGAAATCTCCTGGGCTAGTTCTGCACCATTGATATCCGGGCCAACGACCACCCTTCCCAAGGTTACGAGCATACCGAGCGTGGCAAGGTGACGGACCACGTCTCTGGAGAAGGGCAGGTTTGATACATTGATACTCCGGAGCGCCTTTAAATTAAGTATCAAGTGTTCGATGGCTAAATTGTCGGGGGGTTCGAGAGATAACTTTCGCAGGTCCAGGTGTGCGATGTTAGGGCAAAGGGGAATAGATGCCATGAATTCGGGGATATTTTCATGTGGTGTATCAGACAACATTTCGAAACGTTCAACTGCCGGTCCTAGCAAGATTTGCAGGTAAGGGATGCTCGCAAACATGTGTGGATCGGGAGAGGAGTCAATCGTCATCCTGCGGACGTTGGGAAGTAGCTGGAGCACAGGGCGGTAAGATCCAAGTGCTGCGAGGACGGTTTCGTGGACAAAGATGTTCGGACAGTGATTGGTCGGCTCTAGGTCTCCGGTATGTTCACCAAAACCACGAATTTTCCTTGCATAGTATTCCAATCGTGGCAAGTCAGTTCTTCGAACGACCCTTCGGAGTTTCTACCAGGAAGGGGGTGAGTCAAAGAAACAGGACTTTGAGAAACTCAGTTACGCACTAGAGTTTTCATTTTCATATCATCATCATCTGGCAAATCCTCCACTTCCCACAAGTCGTTCGGCATCACCTGAATAAGAGGCGCGAGCGTTTTCTGTTCACGCCACAGGATATCAAGTGCGGAGTCTGGGCAAGCTTCAGTCTCAATCATTTTCGAAGAATCAAGTAGTAGTACTTTACCTGACAGTGCTCGACATGTGAGGGCGACACTGACCAGTGTGAATGGATCCAGATGAAGGCACACTAGGATTTGAATTTCCAAGACGGAAAGACATCGATGCATTGAAAATGATCTCCTTTGTTGGGGGTAGAACAGCCGGTAACGTTGATTCACTGTTGGGATATTTCAATTTCAAAAATTGTCGGCCTCATTCTAAGTGACAATCATCGCGGTGTGACGAGTTCACGTGAACAAAGGGAAACATCGCGACATGTCGGTCACAGTGACACAGTCCCTTGAAATGATATTATGACTTCGCGCACCTGGCAGCCACCAGCGTGGACAATGTCACGATCAAGAAGCTTGTTTCATTGCGTATCTGAGCGGGCCCGTCCGGCGCCGGAGTTCGCCCTCAAGCTTCAAGCACAGCCCCCGTACCCACTGAGACGCGTTGGTTTATTTAGTATCATGATTGGTGCGAAGGATATACGAGGAGGAAATCATGCAGTTTAAAGGCGCCTAAGATACCTCTTATTCCAGTACAGGGATCAAAGAGCTTCTTTCTCTGAGAAGAAGCACAAGCCCAAACGAGGGAGCTGAGGGTACGTTCTAACCTATACATACATACATCATTCTCATTTCTGACAACCGCTATTTCGTTCCCAGATGTCTATTCCTGGACTCCCAGTCTGAGAATGGCAACCGGGTGGAGAACATGATACAACCCGCGATGAAGCAGAGTCTTATGTTGCTGGCTTGCGTCGCAGCGCTTGCAATGGCGCATCGAGTATACACCCTATTGCAGCACTTTAAGTTGGAGACTAATGTTGATCATCTGGAAAACTGGAAATAACAAGTCTTTCGACCTCCCTCCAAGAATCGCCATCCTCAGGAGGAGAAAGTCCATCACCAAATAAATCGGTAAGGGCAGGAAACATCACGATGAGACATCGGAACACCCTGGGTGGATCGGAAATAGGTGACTGTTTGAACGCGATCGCGCTGACTTGATTTAACTCGACGCCGCCACCCAGTGTGTTCACGGGAAAGGGTGTAGCAATAATCGACATCGTTATGTGACGCAGGTGGCGGCAATTGCGGGCAAGAGGAAACAGCCCTGCCAATGTCATCGTCGGAAAAACATCGTCATGTTGCAATATAAGCACTTCCAAAAGCGGCCAAGCTATCGCTGCACGATTAAGCCACGCATCGTCAAGCTCGGAGATGCAGCTGAAGTTCAAGTCCAGCTTTTCAAGGTTATTCAGGGCATATAGGCTCTCGAACACTCCTGAGACATCTGTTCCTGGGCTCCAGCCATCCATAGGATAGTCGTACATGGTCAGGTATGTCAGCGACAATGCGCACGGGTGTCAGCTAAGAGCACTGAAGATATTGTGAAACGAGCGTGCGCGGGCTGCCTGATTCGGCGAAGTTGAAATGTCCCGGGTTACGAACGCAACTAGGCGGCGAAGTGGAGAGGAAATGGACAGAATGAGGGACAGGAGGTTCTCCCAACTTGAAGACTCAAACTCTACAGCCTGAAGCCTTGGAAACAGACCTCGACTGCCTGCCACAAACTGGGCCAATTGCACATCCCCTGGCGGTCCTATATACTCGATCATTTGGCAGATCGTCAGCTTCTCCAAATTCCCGAGGTGTCGAAGAGTGGCGATTTCTGCGGGGAAGGGAGCTATATCGACATGATGGAGGTGCTTGAGGCCGACTAGCAGCTCATTAATTGCAAGATTTAGTGTATCCGGTATGTCGTCTTCGTCAATCGAGAATTGAAGGAAGCCAATATTCGGGCACAGACGAGCAACGGAGGTGAGAAAGTCTGGTAAACCTTCATGACACTTGACCTCATTGGGGATAATGACCAAACGTTCGAGGTTCGAACCAAGAATAAGTGGCAGATACTGCAGAGATTCTGCCGTGCGCGGATCGAGCGAGTTGAGGTAGAATTCTCGAAGGTCTGGGAGAATGGTCCGCATAGGCCGATATGAACCAAGGGCGGCAAGTACCGTTTCGTGTACACATAGAATCCGCCTGGGGTGGATGTATGGGGTGTCTCCGAGAGTGCGCACAAGCTTTACATAGTGATCGAAACGCTCCCAATCGCTCTCGCGCACCGCCCTCCTGAACCTCTATGGCTCATGTTAAAGCTGCCCTACACAAGTGTAAGGTGACACATACCAGGCCTACATTGAGAGCATCATCCGTCTCCCGAAGTACTCTGTATAGATCATCTGGCATTACTTGAATGAGGGGCCCGAGAGTACGTAAATTACGCCACAGGAGTTCCAAGGCAATATCTGTTCAACGATAAGAAAGCGGTCTTTAGTGCCCGCAGAGCCTGAGGGTCAAGGAACTCGCCTCGGAACGCTGTACATGTCCTCGCGAGGCCAGCCAATGTGTGCGGCTTGAATCCCTTGAACGTCAGGTATTGCATTTCCGGCACACAGAGGAACCGATGCATCCCACGTTGCAGCGCATTCGAGCGATCGGTCATGAAGATGGTCGAGGAAGGATTCGAGGTTCAAGGACTACGTTGTTTCTAAAGAGAATAGCCACCAATCACCCATCTGTCGCTGTCGTGTTGGTGGACCCACACAGGCCCACAACAGGGTAGTGGAGATCGCGAAAGCGCTGAGGCCAGAATGTGGGTGTGCTGTCAGCTGATTGGCGAGCCCTGAGGCGAGTCAGACTCACTGAGACCCAAGATGTTGCAATGTCACATATAATGATGATAAGCACAACACTGTCTACCAGATACGTTTGACCATAGTATATCTCGTTAGATCCTCCAGTTTTACTCGTCCCTTCTTCCCATGTTGCCCAGGCTTGTTCTCCCCGATTTCGGCAGTCCGAGGTGCATCGTCGTCTTCGTTATCAAGGAGGCTTTTCAGTTTCTTGTTGTACACCTGAGATGACATTCGTTAGTACTGGCGAAAGGTCAAGAGGAGAGCAAGGCCTACCTGTTCTTCCTTTCCTTCGCCTATCGGATCTCGACCAAAATCGTTGACCGTGTCAGCTGCTTCGCGTGCCTCCATGCCCGCGCGTCGCCTCGACGCATAGCTAACGAGGTTCACGCCGAGGATGACCTTTATCACGAGGAAGCTGTAAAACATAACCTTAGCCTAAGCAGACACGAAATCCTGTTAAGGCGTACCAGATCCAGAAGAGAAAGCCCATCGTCGCCCACGTCAGGTAATGCATGATTTCCGCATGCGAAAGGGACGGGACCGTCCACAACGATGAAAAGTCAGAGTGCACAGCGAACATCAAGGAGATGGACTGTGAGCCGACGAGGATCGCGAGTACCGCAAGCGGCAGGGATGCGAAGCCCAGTCTGCGTGCAACCAGGGGGGACTGGTCAACGTAGGAGTGCTGCACTCATCGCCGTCGGTAAGATCCTTTGGCAGGGTATACGGCAGGAGACGTACCTTTCGAGCGCCTCGTCGTCCAACGGCACTGCCACTTGCCAAGTCACGACACAGGACGTCCGTGTAGCGTTCGTAGACTGATGGGCGGATGTGGTTGAACTTGGTGATAAAGGCATGTTTCAACCAATCCACGACCATTTCAGATGCCATGACGGTCAGCACCGGCTAAGGAACGACAGTTAGACAGGTAGCATATGTTTGGCAGCGAACTACGCACGTATGAGATAGTCCAGAGGACATTGTTTCCTTTGAACCAGCCAAAGCTCTTTGGTAGGACGAACCCTTCCGACAGATCAAATTCAGAGCCACTAAGCTCGATGAGGTTACGAAAGGCGACCACACAAAGCATCAGAGCAAGTGTAAAGCGCTCCACAATATCTGGCTTCTGGATGAGTAAGCAAAGCAGAGGGTTAGCAGGCAACGCACCAGCGCAGGTAATCTGGAAGAGATTGTCCTTCTCAAACTTCTTGAAGACGCTTCCCTTGATTTCGACAAACTGATTCGATACGAGAAGTGTTAAAAGGGCATGGTCATAAGAGTTGATAGCGACATTGAGTGCTATGAGCTGGTAGACCATGACAAGAGCATGGGTCACTGCATGGGGCAATCAGATTGGATAACCAGGTAAGGGGAAATCAACACTAACCAATATACGCTGTCGCTAAGGCAAAATAAAGGAATGGCCGGAATGTATGACTGGTCACGGGCATCCTATGAGACAAAGGCTCCAACGTAGACCTCGAAAATAAACAGTCAAGGATATCCTGCCCAATGGATGCACCCAGCCGATCGCCAATCTGCAGGTCCTAGGTCAGCGAAACCTTCAGGGCAAATGTAGGTTCGACTCACTTCAAGGGCGTTGAAGATAACGTAGAGTTTGATGGTGTCTTGCCCACGAATGGTGTGGTAGATCTTACTTGCGTCGGTCAGAGGATTTAGAATGAGGACGGAGACGACGAGCAGCAGAGCGCGAAGGATGTCGGCCTTCTGTGATGGAGGAAGTGGAGGGGGTTTCCGTCGGAACATGTTTGTTACGAATCGGATGAAGGCGAACGCAAAACGTATTGGCTGGATTGTGAAGGTGTACAAGAATGAGTCTAGGCAGACAATGAAACCGAAACCGATGATCTGACAGTCCGTCAGCGTGATTTTCCGCAGATAGACGAGGTGAACTTACCTTCTCCATCGCAAGCGGAATGCTGAAGAAGTTGCTAACGCGCTCCCACTTCAGTTCTTGATGAGAATCAAAGTCTGTTGCGAGAAGTTCTTCCTGGAGGTAGTCCCATAACGAGAAGGGAGGTGCTGGCTTGGTGTCCACTGCGTCCGCTGCGAGTTCTGCTTGAAAGGTGTCCGGATACGGAGGCTCAGGTGTATCAAACGGTCGGGGTGCTGGCGACGTCGATATTGGCGTGGGTGGAAGTGAAGAGTACACCAGTGGTATTGGCCTCTCTTCCTCCTTGATGAACATGTGTCGATGGGATGGTGCTGAGCGTATGGACCCTGATGGATCTACAGGGTCTTCAAGGTCGGAGTCCTCGGCTTGGGGGCGACGCGAGAATCCCAGTGAAGTAGCTGGTGGGCTGTCGCGATGTTTAGCAACGCTTTCAATAGGTATAATGGATGGTGTCGCGTTATGGCTCCATCCAGGTTTAGAGGGCGAAACGGAAGAGAAACGACGTCGCATTTTGCGATGCCGGCTCGACAGGCTTGTTGGAGACATGGTGTGTGAAGTCCAATCGAGATTGATGGGATATTATGAGTTGTCTGCATAAGCCCTGCGTCAATGTAAAGCTGTGAATGGCGACGACATGTAACGCACTGTGATCGAGTTCAGTTCAAGTTTGAGGTCGTGACGCGAGTGTGTAGCTACGGCCTTGTGTATTAACAAATCCAAATCGTTTAAATTTCGTTCTCTCTCTACGCCACCCTTCTGAGGGCGAGGAGATAAGTGTGCCACATGCGAAGTCCGAAGAGGCGAATTGGAATGGTAAGAATGACTCTGAGTCCTTACAGTAGCATACAACTTCAAGCGGCACAGCAGCAGCAGAAGTTGACTTCAAGGTCACATGACTTGATTGATTAACTTTTGGTCCCGATCACTCAGGTTCGCCGCTCCTCGGACCTCCTCATAATTCGGCTTTGGTTGAACTCCTCCACTGTGGGCCGTCTTGTTCAAGTTGTTGCCCTTTTACTGTTGGCGAAGTGCGATTCTCATATCTTTCAAGGTCCTCCACACTTAGGGCAACGTAATATTCCATTCGCAAACTCGCTAAACTTTCGACGAAACCGGCTCGATGCGATTTCACACTTGTTTCACACTACCACTGGCATATTTACCTGGGACCACGAGCAGTGCTCCCGCTTTGCAACCCGCCCAGCAAGCAGGCATAGGTCTGCATGCCGATAAACTTTCTAGTGATGCTGGACCCATCGATATCCGTTGCTTTTGCTTGAAGATTCAAAGGTACATCATTCGCTACTCTTCTTTGTTGGCCAGTAACGGTTACCTTCGGTGCGGGTCTCCACCTATCGTGTGTCACTTGGAATATCGAGCGCGAGGGGGCACGTTAATGCCTTGCGAGCTGAACCTCCTGTCATGTCGGGAGTTTTACTCGGATGGCGCTACAAATTGCGCTAGGTGCGCAATCTCCAGGCCTTACTAACAATTGCTCTCCTTATCAAGCAACCATTTTACAAATCCATTACTCAGTGGCCACTCAGTGGTGACCCTGGCGAGTCTTGCGTCTGTGAAGCTGCCCGGCCCTGGACTGGATTTTATTTAAAACGATCTTGTGGTTTTTTTTTATCACAATCACACGAAGGCCCAAAAGATGGCTTCTCCTCCTCCACTTTTCCAGGCTATCACTGTTGGCACACTCACGCTCTCCCATCGAGTCGTTCTCGCGCCTCTCACTCGCTTCAGGGCTAACAGTGCAAATGTTCCCGTCCTCCCGCTAGTGAAGGAATACTACTCTCAGCGCAGTACCACTCCCGGAACGTTCGTCATTACCGAAGGTACTCAAATTGCACCGATTGCCCTTGGCACCAGAAATGATCCTGGTATTTGGACCGAGGAACAGACTCGCGCTTGGAAGGAGGTGCGTTTAAATCCTCCTCATGGGTGTAAGTTCCTTCACTGATTGATATCATCGTTCAGATTACAGATGCTGTCCATGCCAACGGATCATACATATATGTTCAACTGTGCGTGTATGGACGTAACGCAGATTCTTCCTTTCTTGCATCGCGAGAGCCGCCGATTCCTTTCGTGGCACCGTCGCCGATACCTCTGAAAAATAGAGACGGTCCGCCACCACGCGAACTCACAACCACCGAGGTCCGGGAGTTTGTCCAACTATACGTACAGGCGGCTACCAATGCTGTCGAAAAGGCTGGGTTCGATGGTGTTGAAATACACAGTGGGAACGGATACTTCCTCGACACCTTTCTGCAGGAATCAAGTAACCAGCGCACGGATGAGTATGGAGGCAGCATTGAGAGGCGTAGTAGGCTCGGGCTAGAGATCGTTGACGCCGTCGCGAGGGCCATCGGGGCATCACGCACTGGTGTCCGTCTCACGCCGTGGAATACCTTTCAGGGTGGGTTTAACCTTCGCCACTGGTATATGACGGTTCTAACACCTGTTTAATGAAGACATGGGTCAAACCGATCCCGTTCCCCAATTTTCTCACTTCGTGTCTAATCTCAAAGCCAACCAACCCCAACTCGCATATCTCCATCTTGTGGAGCCGCGTATCAGCGGCGACAAGGAACACGATCCGGGCACTCGTCACGAATCAAATGACTTCCTGCGCGCCATCTGGAGTCCATTGCCTCTGATTGTCGCGGGGGGCTTTACTCGAGCCACAGCCCTCGTAGAGGCAGAAGAACACCAGACAGAGCTCATCTCATTTGGAAGATTATACCTCGCGAATGTGAGTCCTTGCTTTATTCGTCGTCGTAGATATTTGACTGATTGGTTCGCTTCAGCCTGATCTTCCGTGGCGGTTGAGGAATAATGTGGCGCTTGCAGCATATGATCGATCCACGTTTTATGGCCCTGTAGGGGACGAAAGTGGGGCTGGGAATGGTTATACCGACTATCCTTCGTGGTATATTGGTTGACCAATGTTTTTTGGTTACTCCCAGAAATCTTCACCAATATAACTCAGGTGTCACGAATAGGCGTCGAAACGCTCTCCGTCTCCCTCGTATCTAGCCATGAAATCCACAACAATCTTTGTCCAAGCCTTCTGCACAGCGAACACTGTTTCGGACAGCGAACACTGTTTCGGACAGCGAACACTGTTTCGGACAGCGAACACTGTTTCGGACAGCGAAAAGTGTGTTCAAATGCAACGTTCAAAAGTCACCTGGTATACCGACCTTGCCTAAGCTACTAAAGACTCCTTTGACTCTCTGATTCCATACATCTCGGGTTGTGTGAATGTCCTGATGTCCTACCACTCCGATTACACTATGCATCACCCCGGCGTGTCATTAGTGCGCTACCAGTGGTCAGCGTTTTTGGAAAACCTCTAGGGTCATATCAATGATCGGCATTCATACACAGGTATCGACAAGGAACGTGGTGCACATCAGAATTGAAGAGAAACAAGGGGGAGATACTGCCACATAAGTGCTTGTTGCGAATTACAACTACTAGATATTGTCCACGCTACATCATTGTCGGCTGGGACATGTACCTCCCTACTTGTCTGTTGGCGTCGTACTCTCTAGCCTCTGAAATGGCGTTCTCTGCAGTTTGTCTATCGAAAGTTTTGTTAGCAGATTCGCCCTCCCCCTTTGAATACACTGCTTCAGTAGTCCACCCCCTTCAAACAAACTCAAGCACTTACACCACGACGAATGAACAGGCGAACGATACGCACAACGCAGTCTTTGCAATCCCCGAGTCTTGGGTCAGAGGACTCCTTATCCCCCCGGCCGTAATCGATAAGTGCGTCCCGAGCTTCGCGGCACAACCTGCCTACTTTAAACAACTCCCAATTTGCGACTGTGTTCCCTTCGATTCGCCGAAAAGAGAGACGAAAAGAAAATTCGGTATCCCCCCAGGGAAGCAAGATTTCAATTGACTTGTAACCGGCAAGCTCGCCCCCAACATAGACGGGCCAAACTATGCTCCAATGGCCACGCCGGCCGACCGCAATGAAGATGTCTTGGTCTTCATGTGAGTCAGGGAACCTAGCTAGGTTGTCAAGATCATCTTCATGTATCACAGTTTTCATTGAATATTGAAGCTTTGCGTTTGGATTTCTAGAAGATCTGGCAAACAAGAACGAATTAGGCTCGTGGCTTACGAGCACACATAACTACCCACATCGAGTCCAAGGTTTCGAATGATTAAGATAGAACGGCAAGATTGGAGGCAGCCTGTCGAGGGGTTCTAAACTCATACGACTTAAACTCGAACTACTTATATATCGTCTACCTTATTGTATTTATGTTCATGTAATCATTTCAAGCACAAAGCACACCTATAGATGTGAAGTATTGATACACGTGTAGCCGCCACACTAAAGAAGCACCATATGTAGATCGTGGCATAAGGTTGGCATAAGGGCACCATGATGGACAATAGTTTACAACAACAACACTGATGTCACTGACCTGAGTATTCTCCAAAGTGTGGGTGTTTCTTCAAGTACTGAGCACACCTATACTAGGCTATAGTGGCAAAGTACTGATAATGTGGCCACCATCACACCACATCCCCTGCGAATACAAGGTTGCCATAAAGTACGCAAGCAGCGCAGAAAAATGTAAAAGGATGAGTCCGACTCGATATCGATAGCCTAACAATAAATAAGGAAGTACGCGTTATCAAAGGTACATTTGAGCTGTTGCGAATAGTTCATCAAAAGCGTTCCAATCTTCTTCGTATGTAGCCATGATATGTACGACAATGTCTATCCAGGTTCTGGGATAGCGATAATAGTTTCGAAGACCAATATATGCGTTCCAAAAGTAGGGATACCATCCAGCATGCTCCCAGTCAATGATTCCGGAAATATGTCCTTCGTGAATGAGGATGTTTTCAGGAACAAGGTCCCCGTGTGAGAAAATAAATGGCTTCGTGAAGTCGTATTTGCTCTCGTCAATGGGGCCGCAAACAGGGCCACCGTGTACGGCGGCGGCTTTGTCGATGGGCCACTTGATAAATTCAAGTAGATTCGTCGCCACCCAAGGACCATGATATTCGAAGGGGTGGAAACCTAGGAATTGGAAAGGTTTTCCAACCATTCCCATAGGCGCATGTGAATCCAACGAGGTCAGCTGTTCAAAGATTTTCTTCAATTCCTGTTCGATGACGATTCGCTCATTGAGGTGAAGGGTTTCCAGTACAAGAGAAAGACTACGGCCTGGGAGTTTTTCTTGAACGATGTACGTCTTAGAGGTGGCCTCATCGTACAGAGTTGCATATATGCGAGGGACGGGGACTGAAGTATGGGTGGCAACCAGTTTTGTCGCTTCAGCCTCTCGTGAGTAGATATGGTCCCCATGTTTAATCAAGAGTCCGTTTCCGATGTCCACGACCCGTTTATTAATCCGAGAACCGTTCGAAACCTCGAACTTAACACGTTCGAGCGTCCATTCGGGTTGGTGGCTAGGAGTCAATCGTGAAACTGAAGGTAGATGTTAGTATATGTATATGTTTCGAGAAAGAGCGTGATTCACATCCGGCATGACTTGCATTGCTTGTGGCCATTTCACTAGAGGTGAGAGTCAGTGACCACTTGTTGAGTAATTGAGCACTAAATGCGGCTTGCAAGCATGAGTCAAAGGATAATCTGAATGGTGGAAAGCAAGCAATACTCACGAGTATGAATGAGTTAAGTGAGAAAGGCCTGTGCGCCCTGATCACAGTGGCTCGCGAGTGGGTGTGTAAGTATAACCTGAGTGTCACAGCCACCGCCACCGGTTATCTCACCACCTTCCCATCACTCGGATCAGGTCGTTTGCATTCCGCAACCTGAACTGGTGAAGTTGTGAAGGTCAGTGCCGATAAGAGTGACCACCAGCCTTGGAGCAGCCCCATCCCTCCCATTGTCATAAGATGGATGCCATATTTGTGCGTTCTCGGCTACAACTTCTTTTTTGGAGAGGGAGATCGACCGTCATCATTTTCTTCCCATCTAATACTTACAGAACGCTCAACAAAATTAAGCTCTCTCCTTTTCAAACATTCCGCCTGCCGAAACGATGATTGATCATCTTGCTAAAAGTTTGACATTCCTGCGGGTGACCACTATTCATGAACATTCCGCTCATAGTTACTAATACACTGGGCTTGATGATATACACGCCTTACGGAGGGTCCACGCCACAGTAAACCTGCCATACTTACCTCGTCGAGTTAGCTCTGACTCTGTCGACGAAGCCTCTGTCTCCAGCTCTTCCGAACAACATTGATACCTCCTTCCCAGGACTTCGATCGCTCGAGTCGGAGCACGCATTGTTTGAGGCCATGAACAATGTTCTCCGTATAGTATGGTATGCCTCCCTAGCCTTCTTTCAACAACGAAACTAAAGGCATTTCAGGGAGGCATTCGAGGAAGCTCCTTCTGACGAGAGCTCGGTCCCCATAAGATTGACGGTGTAATGAGCTTTGAAATCGTGATGCCCAGTGACCAGCATAAAATTGCCGTGGTGAAGAGGTTCGCCAGAAGACTGAATAGCCTGGAGACAGTTGGTTTCTCTATCACAACGCATGCAATCTCATAGATAACTCATATCGACCGATGATCGTGCTCCGTTCGTAAAGGTAGTCTGTGATTAGATATGTACAAATGATGGTCTATAATATAAATCGTTAGTGATTGTAAATCAAGCACCAATGCCACGGGCCGAAAGAACTCACCGAGCTACAACAGCGCAATATCCTCCACGCGTCCCCCATCCGCCCCAAGCCTCAACGCAACAACCTGCGTGCTCAAACTCGAATACCCATTCCCAACAAACACCTCCGCCCTCCTCGCGAGCTCCGTATCGACACTCACCGCCCAGTCTGCCTCTCCCCACCCAATCGGCACCTGTCCCGAGTGTGTCACACGCGTAATGGGCCCGCCCTTCGCGGTGAGCGTCGCCTTGAGGCTGTAGTGCTGCGCGTATACGAGCGGGTGGTCCCACGCGCCGTCGTGCAAGACGTGCAGCGTCCGCAGGTGCGGCCTGTCCCGCACGAGTGAGTTGATGATCGTGACGATCCGATGGAGAGGGGGGTAGCAGTGCTCTGTTATTGAAGTGCTGTTGGCGGTGTCGAGCCTAGGGGAGGATATGGAGGGCTGGAGAGAGGGGAGCGTGGCCCAGGTCGTGAAGCCGGTTTGGCGCGCGGCAAGGGATTGGCAGTGGCCTTCGAAGTCCCCTGTGCGGATATTAGTATCGGCTGTGGATAAAAACAGGTCTACGAACCACGTCTGAAATGGAGGGCAATATATGGCTCTCCCTCGTCATTGCTTGAGCGTAAGTTCAGGTCTTGGTGTGCACGCTGAGCAATGCTTTGAATGGCGTCAGACCACTGGAAGTGGGAAGCCAGATATTTCTTGAACTCTGGCCAAATATCGTGAAGCGCCGCAGAAGCAAGAAAGCTGTTGTATTGTCAGCGAACACTCGAGAAATAGACATGGCAAACGCACTCCCAATTCAGTATCCAGTTGTCCACGACAATGCACTTCTCATTGCCGCTAAGCTGCAGCTTTGTGTATTCCCACAAGGATAGGTTGGTAACCTTGATATTAATGTGCTTTGTCTCCTCCGCAGAGCAAGCCTCGTTGAAGACGACGGAGCTAATGCTATTACGGGCTATACCTGGTATGAAGGCGGTCAGAGGGACCTTTGCTTGAGCGCCACTCGGGCGCCATATAACAGGTTGGTATACGTATACACGCGAGCTCTGTAAAGCAAGATGGTGGAATAACAAGATTTCCTGGGCCTGTAGAAAGAACTTAGAAGATTTAAATGGTCATCCTGCAGATCACACACCTGGTTGTTAAAGCCCGCTCCTTGTAGTTGTTTAAACAACACATATTTATTCTCCGGTGAATTCCGTATAAGCCTCCGCGATTCGGCTTCCTCATGCTTGGCTAGGGTGTCGTAGTAGGCGTATGATGGTCGAGATTTAAGAAAGATGTAGGATATAAGCAGAGATGCGACCACAATGATGACGAGAACAGGGCGAAGCAGTCTCCATCGAGAGGGAGATCCAATGTAGCTATAGTGATGCATGCATGGACGATATAGAAGTGAAAGCAAGGAGGGTCGGGGTGGTTGTGAACGAAACAGCCAGACTCATGAATCACACGCGTTAGGCACTAACCGCAACAAGCATCACTGAAGCCATCATATTTTTGTTTTCAATTATATAATCCTCCAGACAACGTTCTCTCCGAAGCTCACCATCACCTTCAACGTCTTGTAACGGGTCTCTGGAGCTGCCGACGCATGGCACCTCGCCCCAAGGCGGCTAAATGTGAAATATGCGTGGAGAATCAGTCGAAATATACGTGTTCAACATGTTTCGTGGCTTAGTGAGTCGCTTACGAGATTGAACATGTTCAGGTCGATGTCTAACTGATGGCAGTTGTTCTGTAACGTGTTATAAGCGACATAAAGGTGAGCAGGTACTGCCATGAGCCTGAACTATCGTCTAAAATCTTCTTTAGAAGCCTCATGCACTGCTATACTCCCCGGACCCTCGCAAACTCTGCCGGAGCCATCAGTTCACAGCGAGAGTCAGGTCATTTGAGTCTTGAAGCGACAATGGTTCTCATATCTCTCAGCTACTGCGCATGAAGAAGCTCCTCTTGAAGAGGCGGCCCCCGAGCGGCCACTCACCTCCTTGAAATGGCCATACATCCCAGACGAATCTGCATATCCTGATCCTCTCAAAAGAGACGACCCCAAAACGCTACAAATGCACCACTACGAGGCAATCGGTACGATCCTATTGAAAACTTGTCGTCTTAGATCGCTTGAGAAACTGTACTTTAGCGACCTCGCCCTCAATCCGCAAGACCTTGGCTGCGCATCCCAATCTGAAGCAACTCCTTGTATCGATCGACTCTCTTCGCGGTAACGATCGGGAAAATGCGCTGCAGCGTGCGCTGGGGGTGGCTGCCCCGGACATCAAGGACCTTTCGGCGCCTCCAGAGTTGGGTGAGGATATATTGGCTTTGAGGGAGCTTGCGGAGGCTATCGAGACTGCGGTGAGAGGCGGCCAAGCGGGGGCGCTGGGTCTTGATTGGGATCCCAGTGACATCCAGTAGAGATTGTTGGGCTTCTCTAACGGCGAATTGCCTTGTCAACATTCTCGGAATCAAATGTATGCTTTCTCCGTTTCCAGTGTTGGCGACAAGGGTTGAATGCGGGAGTAGGAAGTCCCAACAGACAAGAGAAAGATATACTTAGGAGTGACAAGCAGGTAGTGCAATTGTGTTCAGCTGCCCGCGTGTCCACCCTCGAACGAGTCCACCCACACACGATGCTCTGGCGATTTCGTTATTAGATTTTGAGTCAGTGCGGCCAAGAATTTTTAAGACAGTAAGCATCACTGGCCTTCACGGGGCAACAGTTGCCTTGTAGATCATGATGGTAAAGTTCAGGTTGCGGTCGGCAGCAATGATGTTGGGCGCCACGCTTATGACGGAAGGAAATTGAAATTTTCTCGGGCTTTAATGGAAAGGCAGCGCGTCGTCAAAGGCCATATTTACATGTTCCACGGGACGAAAGGCGTGGAATATGAACTAATTACAAATTAGGGCGGGTACGGGAGATGGTACACGGCACAGGCTCTCCTGGCGTGCCTTTCAATGAGCAGGCGCGTGCGCTACAGAGTGACGGGGTTGACTTCGATGAGAGCGCAGCGCCAATCGTCGGGGACAGATCTAGGGGGTTTGTTCTCGAGCTCGGTGAAGTCGATATCGAGCTCTAAATCACCAGAGATATACAGCCTGAGGGGGGCACACAACAGAATCGGGAACGAAATACATATCGGATTCCTCTGGAACCAGCGCTTTACCCCGAAGATATGGGTCAACTATTGCATGGAAGCTGGCACTGTTCTGCATGCAAATAGTCCGATGTTGTTGTGTCCCCCGGTCTTCTGTATATCTCTGGCGATTTGGGGCACGATATCGACTCGGACTACATGATCGAGCTCAGATCACTCCCCCTAAATATATCCCTGACAATCCATGTTCACATTGGCGGAGGCCAGGTGAGTGTGTGGCACGCACGCCTGCCCATATGTACAACGACTTGAAAGGCACGCCAGGGGGCGCCGCGGCGATGTGTACCATTTCCCGTACCCACCTTATTTTGTAATGAATTTATTTCCTACTATTCCTCTTTTTCACGATTCGCTGGTCTCCAAGAATCAAATTGATGTGTGGCTTGTCTTCTAATTATGTATGTCGAATGTATATGAGTGTGCCGCTAGAGCAGGCACTGTTTTGACACCTTCAGGGTCCACAGTGGCGCAAGCACCGATTCCCGGAGATCTAGACACATCTGGGATGAGTTCAAATTATATGTCCCATGGCTTAGTTGGTTACGGCGTCCGACTGTTATACTCTCCAATCGGAAGATCGAGAGTTCAAGTCTCTCTGGGACAGTTTACTTTTTCCTTCGAATAAATAGGTTTTCCTCCACATCCAAGCTCCTGGAAGGCCTTCGTTCAGACGTCTCGTCTTGAAAATCCTATTGTATAATATTCCAGGCAGATATGACAGAAGTGACTGCCGTGAGTACAAAGAACCTCCTTCGATCGATTTTTATTTTTCGAGATCATCTGTTCATTCAAGTTCCCAAGGTTCCCTCCTAGCTCAACTGTCCTACTTGATAATGGTTGTCGACAGATCTCGAGGCGATGCCCAAAGAAGGTTGTAGACTGTTGTAGAAGACCCCGGAAGCTTATGGAAGATTCATCGATCATATTTATAGGCGAGACCACAGCCAAGCAGAAAACTTTCCGATCATAAATTTTGGCTGTACTTCACGATCTACACGCGTTTCCCCCTTGTTCCTTCTCTCACCACTACCTGTAATCCGTGCCCCCCAGTCCTTATCATACTTACGTCTATACCACTATGGCTGTCGTCGGTATTGATTTCGGCTCCCTCCACAGCTTGGTACGCGATCTATCCGATGTCTTTATCGCACTAATTAACTCGTTTTTTAGATCGGTGTTGCGAGGCATCGTGGAATCGATATTATCACCAACGAGGTGTCGAATCGTACCACCCCGTACGTTGCTCACAAATTTATTGGCTGCGTAGATGGCTAATCTCTTTGAAGATCACTTGTTGGTTTCGGTCCCAAGCAGCGCTCCATTGGCGAGGCTGCAAAAACCCAGGAGACATCCAACTTCAAGAACACTATCGGATCTCTGAAGCGTCTTATTGGCCGCACGTTCTCGGACCCCGAGGTCCAGGAGGTTGAGAAGAAGTTTATCAATGCGACATTGGTTGACGTGAATGGAACTGTCGGTGTTGAGGTATGTCCGATTTACTGAGCTTTTCAGCCAACTTTTTAAAATCGTAATGCAGGTCAACTACCTCGGCGAGAGGCAACGTTTCTCGGCCACCCAGCTCGTTGGAATGTACTTCGGAAAGCTGCGTGACATCGCCGCGGCCGAGCTAAAGACTGGTGTCCAAGATGTCGTTATCGCTGTCCCCGGATGGTTCACTGATATCCAACGCCGCGCCCTTCTCGATGCCGCGTCCATCGCCGGCCTTAGTGCCCTCCGTCTCATCAATGACACTACCGCCGTTGCTCTCGGATACGGTATCACAAAATCCGATCTTCCTGAACCGGAGAATCCCCGCCACGTTGCCTTCGTTGACGTTGGCCATTCCAGTCTCTCCATCTCCATTGTCGCCTTCTCCAAGGGCCAGCTGACCGTCAAGTCTACCGCTTACGATCGCAATCTCGGTGGACGTGATATCGATCGTGCCCTCGTCCAGCATTTTGCCGAAGAGTTCAAAGGCAAGTACAAGATCGACGTGTTGTCGAACCCCAAGGCAGTCTTCCGTCTCACTGCCGGATGCGAGAAGCTGAAAAAGGTCCTCTCGGCCAACGCTGAGTCACCTCTCAACGTCGAGAACATCATGGTCGATGTCGACGCTTCGTCGTCACTTAAGCGCGAAGATTTCGAGAAGCTCATCGCCCATGTCCTTGAGGGCATTCCTGCCCCCCTCCAACAGGCCCTCGAGGACTCTGGACTGACCGTTGAGGAGCTTGATGCCATTGAGCTGATCGGTGGCTCCACTCGTATCCCTGCCGTCCGCGAGCGTATCTCCTCCGTCTTCCCCGGAAAGACCCTTTCCACCACTCTCAACCAGGATGAGGCTATCGCTCGTGGTGCGACCTTCTCCTGTGCTCAGCTCTCCCCCGTCTTCCGCGTTCGTGACTTCTCCATCCACGACATCTCCCCGTACCCCATCAAAGTCCAGTGGACACCCGAGCCCGACTCCGCTGACGAGGACAAGGAGCTCCTTGTGTATCCCAAGGGGAACCCAATCCCCTCTACCAAAGTCCTCACCTTCTATCGCAAGGACACCTTCGACCTCGAGGCCGTGTACGCCGAGCCTGAGCTCATCCCCACCGGCATCAACCCCTGGATCTCCAAGTTCACTGCCAAGCTGCCTCCTGACACCGCGGGCGAGGCCACCACCGTTAAGGTCAAGGCGCGCCTCAACCTACACGGTGTCTTGTCGTTTGAGACTGCGTACACGGAGGAGGTTGAGGAGAAGGAAGAGCCCAGCACGGCGATGGACGTCGATTCCGCTGAGCCTGCCGCGCCACCGAAGAAGAAGAGGATCGTTAAGAAGAAGGAGATTTCCTTCGTTACTGGCTCCTCTTCGCTGGACAAGACTATCGTCGAGTCCCTGAAGGAGCACGAGAACACGATGTACGCAACTGATAAGCTTGTCATGGATACCGAGGTACGTGTTCTGATTCACTTGACTCACCTGCCCGATGGCTTATCTCTTCTATTCTTTAGGACCGTAAAAACGCCCTCGAGGAATATGTTTACGACACTCGCAGCAAGCTCGATGAGCGCTACGCCCCTTACGTCCAGGCTCCCGAGAAGGAGGCACTTCTTGTCTCTCTACGGGACTCTGAAGACTGGCTTTACACTGAGGAGGGCGAGGATGCCACCAAATCTGCCTACGTTTCCCGTCTTGACGCGCTCAAGGTGCTCGGCGACCCCATCAGCTTCCGTTACAAGGAGTCCGACGAGCGCATCAAGGCCGCCACCCAGCTGCGCGAGACACTGAACAGCTACATGTCGCAGGCGACTTCGTCAGATGAGAAGCTCGCACACATTGACGAAAAGGACAAGCAGAGCGTCGTCGAGAAGGTCGCGACCGTGCAGAAGTGGCTCGACGACCAGCTCGTCAGGCAGTCCGAGCGCCCCAAGAACGTAGACCCCATCCTCACCAGTGCTGAGATCGGCAAGAAGCGCGACGAGGTCATCTACTTCGCCACCCCGATCCTCACCAAGCCCAAGCCCAAGCCTATCGTCCCCAGCGGCACGGAGACGCCCAAGAGCAAGACCGAGACTCCCAAGGAGGAGGCACCGATCCCTGACGGCGAGACCCCCGGCCCGTCTGAGATGGACGTGGATTAGATCTTTCTTCCGGGTTGATTGGCACCCCATGGAGGTCTTCTCTTCCTGGAGTGCTTCGTGTAATAAGACGAGAGTTGCAGGATGCCTACACTATATACTAGAATCGAAGGGCCTGATGTACGTATAACCATTGATCATGAACTTCACACATTGCATTTTCTTTCCAATTTGACTGGGCGTGTCCTTATATTCAGAGAAAAGGGTTGGTAATGGATGCCGAATAAGATCACGCGCAAGCCAAGCGAACAAGGTTGAAGACGGACGCCACGTTCACGTTTGAACACTACCAACGTTCTCATACTGAACCAACACACCAGCATGGCCAGTACATCAAGCGCTCAGATGAAGCTTTTTCTGAGCTCCCCTCAGCGGACTCAGAAGTTCCCCAATACCGCAAAATTTGAGAACACTAGGGTGAGTTTTTCGAATTTATCATGTTCCTTTCACCGATCCTCGAAACTACATACAGTGTACGTTGGAATACCTCCGTGACATGACGGCCGTGAAACTACGAGATCAATCTTGCCTCGAATCGTGTATTTCCCGCTTCGGCAAACACCACGACGAGGACAATATTGCCCTCGTCGTTATAATGCGTCGCGTGCTGGAGGGGGTGGTTGCCCAGATTAAAGCATTCATGGCTGTTTGGAAATTGTTGTATACGGAGGGTACTGGCATGCCATATACGTGAGTGTTTCACCTCAAGTTCGTTACGGGAACTCATCCAGTGTAGCGATGGCATGGAAATACCCCCCTTGAACAGCTCATCTGGACCACAGGTTCCCCTCCCTTCTGTCCCTCCCACTGAGGGCTCGACGATACCTGGTTCCAAGGGCCAGAGGCTTCCGCCTCGTGGTTCTGTTCGAGCTCCTCATGAGCAGGCCCGTCCTCCCCCAACTTCGAATCGCTCGGCCGTGAACGTTATACCTCCTTCTGGAGCTCCGTCCATGTCGTCTTCATGTGAGGTTCAGGCTCCCAAAAATCCTAGATTTGTCCTCGCTCCTCCTGCTTGTGATGAGGTGGAGATTACTTGCTCCCAAGAAGTTCCGGAAGCTCCCCCGCCTCCTAGTTTTGTCCTTACTCCTCCTCCTTGTCGTGAGATGGAGAATTCTTGCCCCCAAGAGGTTCAAGCTCCCTCATCTCCTAGATTTGTCCTTGCTCCTCCCCCTGCTTGTGATGAGGTAGAGAATTCATGCTCCCAAGAGGTTCAGGCTCCCCCATCTCCCAGAATCGTCCTTGCTCCTCCTCCTGCTTGGGATGAGGTAGAGATTTCTCGCTCCCAAGAGCGAGACATTCTTCCAAGTTATTCCAGGATCCAGGCTATTCCCGCCTATAAACCTGTCTGCACTCCTGTCAAGGAAAATCAGGCACTTCCCCCAACTTACTCAAGCTCCAGCACTCTACCTATTGATCCCCCGTCTATGCTCCCTCCTTTTGATGCGCAGTTTACTCGCCCAGTTTTCAATGCTCTTCCCCACCTTCCCTCCAACACTGTTTGATGGCCCAACCGGCTTTGTTCCCGTGATAGCCGACCACTTCCCTCACTGAAGTTGCCCTATAGCCTGCGAATGACACTGAACGTTTTTACATGACAGCGTCCTCTTTCCTTCAACCAGCTTTCGAAGCGCTGCTTCGACACAGGTGCCGTAGCTCTGAACTCTTGGCTATCTCCCGCTTTCGTATTGATATTCTCATTGTGATATCCGAGTTCAAGATCTTGCTCATTTGGCCCAATCGTTGATTTTGCCCTATCCAAACCTAATAATTACCTTCCACATCTTGTGTTATTTTATTTTCAATAGATCTATTCCTGCATGGTGATCGTGTTCCACTTGGTTTCCGCTGACGACACTGCAGACCCGGATATTCCGACCTTCACGTTCCCTGAAGAGCCATTGGGTGCGGGAGAGGAGTTTGGATTTGGATACTACCACTGGCGGGGTGCCCTGGATCCGTACTTGGCTCCGGTTGCCCTTCCCGTCAATTAAACACCTTGCTATAACCTCTTAAGTACCCTTTATTGAACTATAGATTGATTTCACTATGTAGTACAGGGAATGCATGGTGTATAAGGTGCGGAAAGATGACAGCAAAACATATAAGAGCGATGGGCTTTATTCAGGCATGAGCAAAAACAGAGGAATCGAGCGACATATCGGAGATCGCCTTTGTCCGTACAGATTCGCCGCGCATGCGCTTGAGCCAACGTCCACCAGGTGCCTCCTCAACGAGATCCATCTTGGAATCGTCAGCCACGAATGAGCCCACCATCGTCGGGGATCCTTGATCGCCGTCCGAGCCACCATCCAGGAGCATGCTATCTGGTTCTTCTTTGTGCGCGGCATCATGGGGGACTGGCCGCGGTCGAGGAGGCGTCAGCCCTGACTGTAAATTTATGATCCAATACCGCATCCGTGACTCGAACACAGAATCCCTCTCGTCGGTTGGAAAGTCCTCCTCCTCGTCGGAATCCACCTCCTCCCCATCCTCGTTCTCCGGAATGTGGGTGATGGAGTCAGATGGGCCTAACCCAACCACGTCGCCGGGAGCAGAATTTGATCTAAAAGGAGCTGAAGTGGTAGAAGCTGGCCCCGAACGTTCCACACCAACGAAACGCCCAGGGGCCATCCTCTTTCTTCCCGAGGATCCTATAGACATTTGGGATGAATTTCGCAATAAATTTTGGCGGAACCCACTGGTCCATCCACATTTTGTACCCCCCCCCCCCCCGAGTATAAAGGTCGGACAATCGGTACTTCTTGCAGAAGGCTTGGTATGCTTCGTAGGACGACAAAGGACCGTAAGTCTCCTCACGCCTTCTTAGTTTCCTCGCAATGTCAAAAACAACGTAATGTGGCTGAACACGAAGGCGAAGTATCGGCATCGTTGTATATGGGAAGTGGTGTTCTTGCAAAGGGGCTAAGCGTGTGATAGGGCGATCCAATCCAGGTAAGGGCACAAAAACGTATTCGAATAAGTCCATGCTTTCGTACGCAGTCTGAAGAGTTACAACGTAGGTATCAGTTTTCATCAGGCGAGAGTTGTCACATACCTCGACCGGCGCCTCAACCTTGAAGTCTGTGTTCATGAGGATCATAAGAAGCTTGATATCCAGCGGAAACAGAGCCCATAGGTCCGACTTGTATGAAGAATAAAAATCCATTGACACTGAAAAGAACCGATGAAGACAACTAGTATAGATAGAGCAACGGGCACTTACAGGTCAAAGCGTTAGCCTCAATGGGGGGGTCAAGGGTCCCGTACCTACATCCCCAATAATACTCGAGCTTCATTAGCTAGCAAGGTGCGTGAGCTAAGCAGGCGCGTTAGAAAAGCCACGCGCACCGTGTCCTCGTCCAAAAGTGTAGGGCAAAGCAGGCGACAAACTTGCAGTGTGTCCGAAGACTCCAGAGTAACCATGCATTCGTTACGCGTCCTATCAGACGAGCTATGGATCGAGTCAAGTTTGGAGTGCGATGTTAGACTTGTGGATGTGGGGTGTTGCCAGGTATATGAAGGGCTTTGAGGAATATCGCAATCGGTCACATCCTCATTGAAGTGAGCGAGCACCTTTTTTTCTCAATAAGCGTTCAAAATGTTGGAGAATATGTAGTGGCCGAACTCAGGCCTCAGGGTTCAAACCGTCATTGTTCTAAAGAGTCAGACTCTGCACCGACGCAAAACCGAAGTTGTTGCCATCAATTTCGGGTTCAGTCCAAGTGACAAAATTAATGTCACAGTCTCGTGATTTATGGAACGACGCGCCCTTGACGCGTCGAACTCTTAAATACGAACTATCATCGTATGCTCTTCGCGTGATCCTATCCCTGATTCAAACAGGCAGCGGCCAAGCTAGTCTCATCCTGCACGAACGAGTATTCCTCCCTGATCGAACAGGGACGTACACGCCACAGCTCCGACCCACCATATTTTCTGAGAATATCTACCAGAACCCGCTCCCAGACTCGCATAAAACTACGACTACTTCACGTACGGCTCCACGCTTCCTTTGCTATTCCACAGAAGGGGAGATTGTAAATCATATTATGACCTCACCCAGTCCTGACGAGGCTTGATCGAACAGTGCCCTTGAGGACGGATACGGGATATGCCATTCAGAATACGTCTGGTCGTCCAACCCTCGAGTCTTTTGAACCCTCATGAAACCGATGCGGATACATACCATTGATAGCACGAGCATCCTTCGTACCGAGAAAAGGAGATAATTGGATAAACTAAGTATTCAAGTTCCAGCACTCTCGAAGCTATTACTACCTGCCCTGGAATCCACTTAGTGCCATCTCTTTGGGCTCTCAGTCTGAATCAAAAAAGCCGAGGCTATCCGGAACAAAACAATAACAGGAGGATCCGAGCTTCAGCGCTGCCACAAGGAAGTAGATGTCGCCCTCCTGGGTTTAGTTGAATTCTCATTAGGTTGCCATCAAGGTATACTTTCATCGACCAATCGCATTGTGTTCCGAGCAGGCACCCAGAGACTTCAACACTGGCAGAGTGGGACTTTTTGTGCTGGATATCGATCAGAACGGGTCATTTGGTGATCAAACACACTTCCTCAATTGAGCCATGGACATCGGGAACAAGATGGAACTCACCAGGAATGATCAGTGTCTTTCTGGTTTGTACTGAGAAGTTACCAACGGGCTGAACTGTAGGATTCCCGAAATGAACGCGTGCGCACGCTCCAGTATAAGGACTGCGACTATATACAGCTGGAGGACATAATTTGCATGGGGCAAAAGCCAACCAAGCTTGTCTTCTAGACCGAGAAACATGATAGTTCTTTCAAAAGAAGCGTGTTGAGGGGGTATTCAATGCAATATGGCTAGAGCTGAGCCAGATGCACCATAATGAGTACATATCTGGTAGTACTATATACACGCTAAGCCATATCAGGATATCCGTAGGTTGCGTAGAGTTGAATCTGTCGATCTAGTCTGGCTGGAGAAACTAAGTCTTCTACTCACTTTCTATTTTCATTGAACTAGCATGGTGGGCAGAAGTCGCCAGTACATAGATTAGAATGATACTCAACCGACGGCCAAGATTCGAAGAAGAGCCGAGCAAGAAATTTAAAAAAAAGAAATCGTATAAAAGAGCCAATTGGATCGTGCCGGTTAAATCTACCTACGAGTTCCGACTCATCGAAAATCTCCGGTCCCCGCCGCACGAACCTGAACCCCAGTGAAAAGTCCATCGAGCCAATACGAGCCAAATCAAGCGAAATTGCTCCCTCAGAAATCCGCTCGATCTGGCTTTGCCTGGCTCGATATTTGGGCCGTTTGAACAGCCAAAACAAGCAGGATCGAGCCAAGTCAGACAGTAGTTTTTGACTTCGTTTTCGCTCGATTGATATTTGGGCCCGTTCATTCTTGCTCGATCCAGTGGTATGGTAAATCAATTTCATTTTCATAGTCGCAGACAAACTACGTAATAAGTGCTACTGAATGCCCCCATCCGCCCCAACCTACCACAACGTTCTGAGGCTCCCCTCCTAACAGCGCGCGGCGCGTCCCCGTCTTTGTGCTCTTCCTCCACCTCACCTCGTTGTCAAACTGCGGACCAACTACCTGCACAACCGACGGTATTAGCACGTGCCGGCTGAAGGCGAATTGGCGGACCTACCATTAGAATCCGGCCTGGGATGCGTATGTGTAAGCTGTAACGATACTGATCAGTAGAAAATGGAGGCAGTATATGTTATCGTACCTTCGATGTAATCACACGGCAGGGGTCGTAGATAAAAGATATATCAGAATCTAAAGCCGTGGCGAGAGTGCATGTATGCGTACCGTTTCACCTGTAACATTCACCCAGCCTCTCAAACTTGGCCCACTTTTGGTCCGACTGGTTCCTGTACGCGTTGAGGCTTTAGGTAGTAGCCGCGAGGCGCGTAACGGTCGACGGTTGCTCGCGGAGGATGGCGACGGAGGGCAGCGTTGGCAGCGAGAGTGACGGCAAAAGTGGGAGATGGTGGTAGTCGGAGGAAGAGAAGCGGGCAAGAAGTTCTGCGCATCGACGAAGCTTATATATAAGCTCACATAATTATCTAATCAGGCAGATATTGTCAGGACGAGGCAAAAGACAAGGAACAGACAAGTTCAGTCCATCCAGTGGACACATTGACTCGAGCAAATGTCTTTAGCACAAATTGGACAAGTCAGTTGACTTGAATTGCCATGAACAAGCCAAGGAGAGCAAGTCAGAAAGATCAGTGACGTCAAAAAGGTCAAATCAAATTGGGATAAGATTGGGATATCTTATCGGCTCGATTCCTCTCGATTCACTCCGATTCGGCTCATTCTGGCTTGTATTGGCTCGATGGACTTTTCACTGGGCCTGAACGCCGATCCATCCACCATATCGTGTCCGACTGGCACACTCATGCTATACGCCTAACCGGCCGCATTTGGGGTATAGTCCAGCGCGAAATGGCTATCATTGGCACAGGCTTCTAGTACCACAATCATTGCATCACATGTATTTCTAAGTTCCGTGGTGGCAAACTTCTCTCATAGAGGGTTTGATGCTACCCCTTGAAGCGAACATTTTAGTTTATCATAGTTCTGCAGGTCTACCCAGGCAGACCCGTTCTTACTAACAAATGTTGCGGCGCGGCCGCTCCGTGTTGCGGCCCTATTATAAGGCCCCCCTTCAGATTTGGGATCGCTAGCTAAACGCTGGTACTGGAAGTTCTCCCATCCACTAGTAGTATGATCGAAGTCGAGAAAATATTCGGGGCGACTCTCGTTGGTACGATGATCAACATCTGGTGAGTAAAGGCTGAACCTTCTGGACCCCTTTGGTACTGAACCCTGAATCCTATAGGTCTTTTGGTCTCATCTGTCTATTGACCTATAACTACTACACGAATTTCCCTGCTGATGGCAGAGGTAACAAGCTAATGGTGTGTCACCCTTGGGTCATGTCACTACTATAGGAACTTTGCTGAACGATATCGATCGTGCATAGGTGGCTTGGATAGGGTACGATTTATACCCAAATCCTGAGCCTGAGATTCACCAGACCTTAGGCTTTTGCAGCTCTTGATTGTGTGGGTCCTCCCCTTGTATTTCATTCCTGGACGCCGGTAACAATGCATGCAGTGTATTCTTGTCACAAATGGTATATTACTACCTCATCAAGTCCATTGGAATGACAGAGAACCTTACGGTCGTAACTTGGTAATATTTCTTTACATGGTACTGCGGGCGCTTAAATCAATGTCGTGCAGGGAATGGCCACTGTGCTTCGGGCTCGAGGTGCGTTCTCGAAACTTGCGACCAATATCTCCAGGGCCTGACATGATACTGAGGCTGTTTCGGCGTTCAGCGTTCAGGCATACTATGCCCGGCGCATCTATCTCCGTTCGCTTTCTACACAATTTTTCGGTTTCTTGTACTGATACATTCCAACAGTCATCAGGAGCAACCTCATGTTCGGGATCATCGTGAGTAGATGCCACTTTATTGTATCCTTTTTTGTTGGCCGATCCGCAGCGCACATATAGCTAGGCCTCGCACTATCATCACTCGGTATCTTCGGACGTTAAGGTTCGCTATAATGGCCTAAACTTTTGCCTAGGATTTGGCCTTGCCTTCATTTCAGAACTCCATACCGGCATAGGGTTTTCGCAATATTCAGGGATACAGGTCAGTGTCGTTGTCCTTGTTGTTCCACAGATCCATTTATCGATATTTAGTGGATTTCTGTCATATTTTGCCGTGGGCACTGTATGCGACGTGATTATTGCTGTGGTACAGGTGGTCTACCTACATATGAACCGGCCTGATCCTGGCAATCCCGAGTACGTCATGAACGCTCGCCAATGACTCACCGTCTTGATAATCGATTCCTCAGGATGCGGACAGGTCGGATTATCAAGATATTAATGCTTTATATCATTAGTACTGGCTCCCTGACAAGGTTTTCGAATATGTTACTCTTAAATTTGGGGTCACAGAGAACTCATGATTTTCCGTTCCAGCATTGTTGCTATCATCCAGCTTATTACGGTATGAATCTATCAAGTCTTTCGGAGACCTTCTTATAAGTTTGTCCCCCACAAGGCATCCTTCAACTGAACTACACGCAACTAGTTCTCAGTAATACTATTGGTGCACGTACGTCCCCATTGTATCTGCAAGGTGTTATCCTAACATCATGTTTCTGAGTCTACACAATTTCCCTTCTTGCAAAGTAAGCGTCCGTAAATGATGATTCTCATGATACTTAGGATCATGACCCTCACCAGCCTGGATTCACGCCGCATTATACGAAAGGTGGACACAGGGACCGAAGGACTTGACGGCCTGCGGACCTCCCGCATCCGTTTGGACCTTTTGAACATTTTATCCAGGAAAACGCCGACTAGTACTACTAGCTCCTCAAACGTCATTGGACCCTTGCCCGGCGCAACTATGGAAGTTTTGGTTTGTAGCTGTATCCTTTCCATATGCGACTACTAAATAAGCTGTTCCTAGGCTCTTCAATCTACAACCGAGGACCGAGAAGCCACGGTGTCTAGGAGGGGTAACATCAAGAGTATAGTTTGATAGTTTTGAGTGATATTAGATGATATCCATCGCAGTACACATGGCGGTTGCCGTTCCCGTCAACTAAACACCTTGCTATAACCTCTTAAGTACCCGGACAAGGTGGTGATACTTTTCGGCGGCGAGTTGCTCCAACAACCACTTCTTCAGCGTAGCCTTCGGCATTCAACATTGCACATTGATCCTCGCCACCCTCTTTATGACCAGCGAAGTTGCTCAAATACAATGAGTTCACTCTGAAACCACTTCGGAAGTGCATCAGGGACAGAGGGCGGAAACTGAGCTCCAGCGATCTGGAAAAACGTTACGGAGCTCATACACGATTGCTTGCGCCTCGGGCCTGCGGATTGCACGTCTGCTCTGAAGTTTTTGGAACTTCAGTGGTTGAGTCGTTAATGATGTCTGAGATTTCAAGAGTTATAGTTAGCCCGAATTTTACCGTAGCATCGAATATGGCAAGCTCTGCGCGGTGCATGTAACACACTCAACTTCTGCGAATACCTGAGAAAGATTTGGCCAAATAGATAAGGAACGATTGTTCTCGGCAAGCAAAACATATTCAGTCTTACAATTCTGATATATCTGTCCCAGAGAGACTTGAACTCTCGATCTTCCGATATGAGAGATAACAGTCGGACGCCGTAACCAACTAAGCCATGGGACATGCTTGCTTCGTACCTCTCGATCACGAAAGTCTCGATGCCTACTTATGAACTGAAGATGTAATAAAGATTGATGAGGACTATTTTGATGTATCAAAATATCAAATGGAGCTCGAGCCTGAACAAAGAGAAAGAACGTCATCCGAAGCCACCCTTTGAACTAAGGATATATTTGGGTGAACAATTAGACCACCTTGTTCGGTTTTTGGCTGGCGATACCAGCTTTGGCACTAGCCGAGGCACATATAAAGCCGTGAGCCCAGCTTCGTAAGGTTCTCGCGACTCGTATCTCCTCTGCTTGCTTGTCCGCGACAAGCCTCCACTAAGAGAACCTCCACACTCATTAAATCTCGCGACCACCACACTCACGTCCTTTCATTAACACGCTCATTCACGGCCTTTCTTCCCATCCCACTCCCTGTGTTCCTCGTTCACGATTTCTATTCCCTTTTACGTTAACCCCCAAACCAGAACAACCATAATGCCCGCTATCCGTGCCCGCCCGCCCCTTCGCGAACGCTGCAACATCCAGCTAAACGTCAAGACCTCCATCCCCAACAACATCTACGACGACTACCTCCTCTCCCCCGAGTCCCCTCCCCCTCCCCCCACGCGCCGTGATCGCGGACGCACCACCACGTGCAAGTCACTTGCCCACACCACTTCCAATACCTACAGATCCAAAAGAGCAGCCTCAAAGGCACCGTCCAAGGAGGCCGGAGTCCCGCGCCTGCTCCCCCTGCACACGCCCACCGCAGAGTACGACCTCCCTGCGCTGCACCGCCTCGTCCCATACATCTACGTCGGCTTCCACCGCGGTGTATACCTCCCGCGCTCCCTCGTGTTCACTGACGGCGCCGTCTTTACACATGTCGTCAAGATCACCTATGCCTTTGGGGACTTCAAGCCAGGGGAGGTTGACCTGCAAGTTGACCTCGCGCGGGGGATGATCCTCTTCGCGCTCATGGTGCCTAAACCCGGGGACAAAGGGTCCCGCGAAGCAAAAGCAAAACGAGAGGACTCGGGGGAGGGAGAGGGCAAGACACTGCTAACGGAGACACAGCTCCTTCTCGCACGCGACTTCCTTGCGCTCGCGCTGCCGTACTACGCCGAGGCGCACCCGAACCCCAACGTCCGCGCTTCGCCCGACAGCGTGCGCGTGCTGATCACTGCGCCTGAGCGGCAAGGTGCGGAGGCGGATATTATGGCTGTCGTGGCATGTTATCTTGCGTGGGCGTCGGAGGAGGAGGTGAGGACGGTGGTGGAGTATATTAGGACTGAGGATGATGTGCCCGGCGTATGGAAGGGCGCGGTTAGAGGTGAGGATGCGCTGAAGCTGGTTGGAAGGGCCGCGATGTCTGGGTAGGAGGGTGCTTGGAGGATGACCTGTGTTGGGCGTTGTATTTTCTGCCGAAGGACTTTTGTTAGCTTAGATTCTAGATATGATAGAATGTGCTTTACCTTGTAGAGTTAAGCCTTAGTCGGGTGAAGATGGCGACGGGGTTTATCACGCTGATTTTGTGCCATGCATGTCGTCGTCGTTTCTGTCCTATGCCAACGGCTTGTGTCATAAGGAATATTTTGACTCAAGTAATAGGATTATTGGTGTTTGGGCCAGGATTTGAGTGTAACATGGTCGATAGCAGTGAAAGCTGACCTCAGGTGAGATAAGATTTTATTTGTCAAAAGGCACCATTGAGGACTTGTTCCCCTGCTTTTTTGTCGAGAAGTCAGTGAGCTGGGCACATTCCTTCAATTTCGAAGACCTTCGAAAACCGCTGGGCCAGGCGCTCGCAAAGAGCCGTAAAACTGACAACGTGATGGATGACCTGTGGGTCCAGCAGGGTCCGGTTCTGGAAAATGATGAGACAGGTTCATCATGGCAGGCACGGCAAGACCTCGTCGAAAGAGATAAGGTCCCTGTGATACGCCTCACCTGGGGGAGTCGCGCACAAGCAACTTGTTGCAAAATGCAATCGTGAGGGCCGATCTTGTCTGATCCCAGCGATCAGCGAATGGCTTCGATATGTCACACCGAAGGGGGTGTAAGAAGGCTCCCGCGCCGCTTGTATGGCCAACAATGAATTATATAGGTTTCATTTTTTAAGGTTCTTTAGCACCAAAAAGAGGTGAATTTCAAATACCATGATCTAGATAGCCGTAAATTGAATGGAGCCATGGTTCCTGGCCATTGAGTACGCCTGGCGCCCGCTTGAGCATTTCATTATTGAATATCTCCTGAGGATGAAGGTGTATGTAGTTGTGTCAGAATGCCTGGGTAGAAGGAAGATAGCTATATAAGGGTCGGATCAACAGAGACACACCAAGTCAACATTTTGCTTGCTTGCGAGTGTTACTTTTGCATTGATCACGACCAGCAACTATCCCCTCCTCATCTTTTCTATCGCCTCCTTCAATTCTGCCTGTGGAGGCCAATTTGCTTTGTTCGTCGTCTTGCTGGTTTATTCGGAGATCCCCTTTCGCTGATGAGATATATGATAAAGAATTCGTTTAGAGCCAAACAAGGGACTGCGCCCACAATGTCAGCAAGGCAAAATAAGAAACAGCGCAAAGGCCGTAACAATCCAAACACTCGGGAGCGCACGGTCACGACTCTCACGGAAGACCCCAACACTCCATATCTCGTCCCGCTCACAAGCGAGGAGCCTGCAGGTACTCTCATCATGTCTTCGCCATTTTCTGTTGCCTCTTCCTCTGCTGGAAATCCTCCTTCCTCGTCTGCTTACCAGCCCCCAAGCAATTATGAGGCCTTCGGTTATACCGATTTTCCACACCAGCAGCAATTTTTTCCTCAGCAACAGCCAAAGAACTCAGGTGTACAGCAGCTGGCAGGCTCAAATGACCTCGAACGATTGGAAAACCTCAAGAATATGATCAAAGCAAACCAACATTCCAACTATCGTCCAATTCCTCAGCCCGCAGCACTTGCTGCGCATTATCTTGGCCCTATTCCCACATCGCAAATACCGCCGGAACAAAATCAGTTCGGGGACTCCAACGATGGTTCATCGCAGGCAATTCCAACTACTGGCTCTAGTCCATCATCACCGGTCGATCACGGTCGCAGACCACCTCGTCTTCAAAGTAAAGATTGGGAACATTCGTCTCAAGGAAAATCGGCTGCAGCGAATGGCGCTCAGCCGACAAACAATGTGCCATTCGATTCAAGTCCAATATCTGCCTTACCGCTGACCTCCTCTTCCTCCTTTTCGTTTTCCATCCAGACTAACTCCCCGGTTCAAGGCTATAGCGGACGATCCAACCACGGCCCCAATGCTCCCGCTGCAATCGACACGTCAAACATTCCAGGTGGTTCAAAAACCAACTCTGCTGGACTTTTCTCGGCCGGGCCGAAATCGAGCGAGATGCGAATGTCAGACACCCCATCTACAGTAACAGAGGGGCCTGGACCTTCTCCGCGATTCGACTCCAGCACTGCCCGCCCGGCTCCTGGCAATCCTGACCCAGCTCGTATCCCTGTTGATCGACTTGGCCACGGTGAGACTGGCTATGGCGGGCCCCGAGGACCTGGCAGCACCGATAAACAAGGCTCTTTCGATAGCAAGGATGATCTGCGCACTCCTAGAGAAGGCTCCTGGTCAGCGAGAGATGGGCCTCCCCCTGATGATCGACGCCGGGATCTTGACCGCCCACCCGTATCGCCCAGGACCACTTTGAATGGCAGTGGCGGGGGCTCTGATACTCGTTCGAATCCTGGTGACCGCCCACCCATGCCCAGAGACCCTCTGCCCAGGGACGACAGATTCTACGACCGAGAGAGAGAGCGTGAGAGAGATCGTGATTATCGTGATCGAAGAGACTGGGATAGAGACAGACGACCTCCATATGACAGATATCGTGGCCCCCCTGAGGTTGTTCGACGCCCGCCTCCCGAACAGAGGCACTACGAACCCGATTACAGCGATCGTGCACCCCCTCGCCGGTACGACGTTAAAGAAGAACCCATCTCTGACTCTCGTCGACTTTCGGATCTTCGAAGGCTGCCTTCACCCATGGTTGAAGACCGCCCTGTGCGGCCTGAGGACGATCGACCTCCTCTGTCTGCAAGATTGCCCCCAAGCAGCGATACCCGTCCGCCTGTCGAAGTGTCTCGTCCTCCTCCTCACTCGGACTCACGGGCTCCCGTGCCCCCTCCACGCCCTCCGACTCCTGACAACCGGCCTGTGCGAGAACCCTCTTTCGGCGACAGACGTGATAAACCTGCTCTTCTCGAAGAGCGCCGTGGTGCTCCCCTGCCCCCCGACGTCCGTGCTCCCGTCCCTTCTGTTCGACCTGCAGATGTCCCGGGGGCCGTTCGGCCTGCTGATGCTCGAACCCGTGATGTTCCTCTGACACCTGTGGAGTCTGCCTCGCGCCCTCCAATTCCATTGGAAGAGCGCATAAGCCGCCCTTCTTTGCAGGACCGCATCAGTGAGCCTGAACACCTCAGTCAACCGCCGCCTGTAAGTCGACCTGAACCGGCCCGCACAACAAGCCTTGAAGAGCGTCTATCTGCGATTCCTGTTTCTGCTGATTCCAGAGAACAAAGAGGCCGTATCCCAGACCGCACCGACCGTGCGCCGGCTCCACCTCGTCCAGTCCAACCAGTTGACGACCGGAGTGCTCCTCCTCGGCTACCACCTCCTGCTTCCGCTCAAGATGACCGCCGTATCGATGACCGTCCGGCACGATACACGCGCCCAATAAGCCCGCCTCCGGGAGACCGAGCTACTTACCCTCCTCCTCATTCAGCCTCTGCAGTTCGTGATGATCCTCGGGCAGCCAAAGGCCCACCTTCTCCTCGTCCTGGTGCACGTGACTATCGGCCTCCTCGGCCACTCTCCCGTGAACGCTCGGGCAGCGTATATCGCCCCGACGACAGAAATTATATTCCTGATGACAGGCGTTCTGAGGCTATGGATGTAGATAACGCGTCGCGCTTTAACGACAGCCGTCCCATGCCTTATAATAGACCTTTCTCTCCCCCGTCTGCTGCTGACTTAGCGCGTGATCGTGCACGGGCGCAGTACCCACCGCCTTCGCCAACTCGGCCTCCTCACGACGCGCCTCCTTACGACGACGATCGAAGATACACTGGGCGTGACTGGCCCCAGTACCAGTCGTCGTACGGCGATCGACGTCGCGAATGGAACGCTGCAGACGAAGAGTACTACAAGACAAGACAGTGGGACCGTAATGCCGGTCCACCACCTCCAGTATCGGCCTCCGACAGAGACCGCTTCGATCGCGAGCAGACTCCCCTCTCTCGGAACAACGGCTGGGAGACTCGCGACGAAAGAGAGCGAAGGGACTTCCCACCAAGAGCACCGTCGCCTTCGCGCTCTTATGATGGTCCTTCTCGACCTCTTGGCTCACGTTTGACAGATAACTTCAGCTCGCCCGTGCCAGGAGGGCCACCGAATGATCGCTCCTACCCGCCTTCCCGCGACCCACCTCCCTTCAGCAGGGTTCGCCAGCGCAGCCTCAGCCCCGCCCGCCGGCCTGGTGGCCCAATCATCGACGACAACCGCCCACCGGCCAAGCGGTCCCGCGAAGACGTCTATGCACCAGGCGAATATTACCCTCCTTCGTCGGCTCCTCCCCCGAGTGCGAGAGACCCGGGCCCGCCACTTCGCAGGCAAAGTGACTATCCGCCGTTGTCGAGGGGCTCGAGCCCACCACCATCCAGTGGAGCAAGCAGTTACTTTGATAATCGTGGACCCCCACCATCCTCTGCGACCACAAGCGGGACGGATAGAGACTATCCAAGGGACTATCCTGCACAGTCGTATGATAGGCTGAGGTCTCCAGGCCCGCCTAGAGGTGCTCCCTATTCCAGAGGTGGTTATACTGCTCCTCGTGATACTAGGGACGATCGCCGCTATGCACCCCCTCCTCCGTCGTCGTCGATGCTCCCTCCTCGAAGGCCCTAAAATTCTCTGAGATCCGTAAGCCCTTCTCTGTTGAACTTGAAAGGTCTTGTTGCTGATCAATACCAGTATCCTCAGAATCAAAAACAACCTACACCTTGTTACCCCAGCTATCTTCTTCTACGACTTCTGAGACTATACTATGCAGTGGGCATGCCACCTCGGCACGTATCGGAGCTTTTCCAACGATGTTAACCAACCCTATTCCGATCTATGTCTGGATATAATGAACTCATGTATCGAGTTATCTCTGCTTCGTATACATTTTGTTGTTGTTATTCTCAACGTGTGCTCCAATTGTACCCCTGGACAAAACCTGTGAACTTGTGGCAAGACCGTTTGCATAAAGAGAGACTAAATTGGACGCAGCCAAGACCATCTTCAAGCTTCCAAATTCTAGAGCCAACATGACAGCAGATTGAGATGAGTAGTAGTAGTTCCTGGATTGGATCTCGGGATGTAGACACCACTATCCCCGTCATCCGAACTCAATTTAAATTGTGCCTCCGTGTCAAGGTTGTCGAGTCCCAATTTTCTGGAAATATGTCACAATTTGTGGCTCTATTAAGTGGCAGAAAGTGGATGTTCACCTGCTCAGGTCCCGCACCACAAGGCAATCTCGTCGCGATCTAAGTAAGCCCCATAAGAGGCGAGTAATTTTTGGACAAGCGTCCGTAGGAGTAAAGTCAAAAGTTTGAGAAGTTACATATTACAATGCGATGTACCTATCTATGCATTACTTGGCTACCCCACAATACCGTCATGGCAACGAGAGCCAAATTGTCCTCGGACAAAGTCCCCCGATTCATGGATATTACCGAGAGGGACAGCGAAAAGTTTTGATTATCGTCGTAAATCGTCAGAATCCCCTGCTCCCTACTGGAGTCAAGAGAGAGGAAGATATGATACAATGCACAAGAAATCAACTAACTATGAGTACTGCGCATCTGTAAACCATACAGAGCCATAAAGCCACAAGAACAACAGTACACACAGGCCAAACACAGGCTATCCTGCGACAGCACAGGAGTTACTTATAAAGATACTAATCAAACGAACGCTCCACCGCAAACAGTCCATCCACTTGACACCCCGGAATACAAATCTCGTTCCTCAATGTTCCCAGTTTAAAGCCTGCCTGGGAGCGGTGATCGACAATCTCCCCAAAAGCTTCCGCTGGCGCAAATTCTTGACCTCAGTATTGATAAGGTCGCGCAGGCGTTCGAGATCGAGGCTGCGCTCCCCACGCGAACCCATGAGGATGTTTCGCCAGATTCCAGCAGCCGCGACCGAGTTGTCGATGGGCAATTGTGTGGGTCGGTGGAGGCGCACCATTTTCTGCTCGAGGTGGTCGGGACTTGGGTAGTTTGCGTTTGGCCACGCGATGCGAATGGCAAACCACCAACCAAGGGGCTACGAAAAGGATATTAATATAGGGTATAACTTACATAAAACAGGCTGAACTTACACGTCCGTCCATGATGCTTCGGCCTGAGAAGGAATCGTAGGTCATGAGAGTTCCCTCAGGAAGCGAGTAGCTACAAGTACAAATGTAAGAAAGAAGAATCAACCATAGAAGAATGGCCACATACCGATGGACAACCCAGTGGTCGGTCTCCGATCTATGTTTCGCAAGGACAACTAGCAATCTTGGCATCCCTGGGAGGCCGAAGGGTGTCCACAAATCTCTCAACATGCCACACGCGTTCCCATGCTGGCCATTATACACGGCGTTACTGATAGCGTCTGCCATATTGGGTGGCACGAATAAGCGATCCACAATACCAACAGGGCTGTCGGTGAGCCTTGCGCGGACGTAGCGCTTGTATGTTTGCGTCGACCAGACGCTCAGTGCGACCTCGTCAACCTGCTGTCCCCGTGTTGTGCTGTTCAGAGCCGCATCGAGCTCGGACTGGGGCCAAATGACGGCCCATGAGAGGAGACGCGAGTGGATGCGCTGCCAGGGCGCCATTTGGGTCTGCGAGGGCTCATGGTCATAGTCGTGTGCACTCCAGGGTCCTTGTGGAGTAGTGACCACGCCCCCATGTGCTTCGCCCTCCTCCTCCTCATCGTCATCGTCTTGATCCGGAAGCGCAGGAAGCGGTGGGGAGTGCGAGCCCTCCCGCTCAGCATATCCGCCGCCATTTGTGTCCGGGATCGTAGGCATGCCTGAGGGTGGTTGACCTTCTTCCTCGTCAAAGTCATCGATATTCCCAGGGTCTCGGGACACAAGCCATGTATGGTGTGAACGGCCTGACTGACTGCCTTGGCGCTGACGGAGGCGGTAAAGTTCCTCCTCGAGGTATTGCTGCCCAGGTGAGTCGTCACGATCGTCAGCGCTATAAAGCCGACCCGTTACGCGCGACTCGACATCGGTGGGCAGCGCACGCTCTCGGGTCTGCGTCTCGGTCCTGTTGTCAAAGTCATCCTCGTCCTCGTCGTCCTCCCCTTCACGGTGATGGCGGAGGTTCCCGTTCGCGTCAACGATCATGTGGGTCTGCGCGCCTTGGTACATGGAGTCAATGGCGGTGCCTGTGGGCTGCGTCTGCAGGTGCACTGTCTGGGTTTGCGGCGTTCGTGTCTCGCTTATGTCGTGGTACGCGAAGCGGGAGTCGTTGGCACCGTTTTGGGGGCGAAGGTTCTCGATCTTGGGTCCGAGGCTCTCAATGCGCTGTTGCATGAGCACAAGCTCCCGCTTGATGTCGGAGGCCCATTGTGGTGGTTCCTATCGAAGAAATTTGAGGCTCAGAAGGATTCTTTTAACTCGAAAAACAAACTCACGTCAGAATTATAATCCTGGTGAAGAGGATTATGGTCGTGATGAGATCTCTTATATTGCTTAAGCGACTGCAATTAACACGTCAGTACCACGCCCATAAGAAAGAGAGCAACAAGACAGAAAACACACCTCATGGTCAGTCTTCATCCCCAGCTTCTTGACACGCTGCACAATCGCCTTCCTGAGCGCCCTCTTCACAACATCATGCGCACTTGGATCGCTCTCCTGGTGGAGAAGAACACACAACTCCAGGTCATGGTAGTGGTTCGAGACACTCGGCTCGAGAGGTTCCGCGTAATACGACGTGCGCGGTGTCGCAGCCGCCAATGCTGCCCTAACAATCCGTGCCTCCTCCTGATCGAGTAGTTCTTCTGGCGACCGCGCCCTCGGCGTCGCAGAACCCTCTCTCTGCAAATCATGATGTTCGTGACGAGGTGGCTCGTAACTCTGCCTGGAGGCGGCCACAGAGTCCGGCCGGGCCGAAGGAGCACGGGATGAGGGAGCCTTGCCATTTACCTGGGACTGCGGCTGAGAGGGTGCCTTACTGAGCTGGGTCGGTCCTTGTGACGGCGCCTTGCTGACTTGTGAAGGGGTTTTGGAGCGGTTTGCTGGTGCAACGGAGGACACTTTCTCGTCTTCTTCGGGGATGACGATCGCCCGCCCACGGATGGCGGCGTGCAGCAGGTCTTCAGTAGTCGGCGCGTGACGGTAAGGCGAGAATGGGCGGCTCTGGTGCCCACCGGACATCACGGAACCGGAACCTCCTATAGTGCAGCATGATAAGCATAGAACTATAAACAAATTAAAGGAAAGGACACCGACTGTGCTGCTGTTGACGAGACCCACTTCGCGACACAGGATCGGCAGTCTTCTGCGGTGGGCGGGCTTGGGAAGGCGAGTCTGAAGGCGAGATAGAGGGAGCTTTCGAACGGTGTTGGGGAGACATCATGATTGGACTGGTGGGGGCAAACGGATCCTCCCCAGTGCCACGGTCAGCAGGACGGCTTTTGGGCGTAAGCTGGGACCGGCCAGACAAAGGCGACATCGCACGTTCCTTGCCACTGGGGCTTCGAGGGGGGCTTCGTGGGGACTAAGACCGGGTGAGAACTTGTCACATGAGGGAATGTCGGCATACCTTGGGCTCATCACGCCTGTTCATCTCGCTATTGGCTCCTCTCGGAGACATGGCAAATTCAGAGGGAGGGAGGGGTATCTTGGCGGCCTGCGCTGACTGTATGGCTTCATTTCCATTCCATGGGGCATTTGGAGGTGGAGGTGATTTGGATTGGATTCGGGCCCAGTCGGGCTGTGTTACTGTTAGTTGAGCAACAATAGGCAAGTGAAGAACAAGAACGTACATTCCAACCCGAGAAGTTGTTGGTTGCGGTATTATCATCTGTGGGCAGTGGCCCAAAATTTCCGAACGACGGTCCGGAGTCGTAAGATTCGTACTTTGGTCCAGGAGGATCGCTTCGCCCGGGCTCTCTCTGTGCATGAGATTAATGTGGGCGTCGGAAGAATAATAAGCGCCTTACCATAGGCAGGATTGTTTCTCCGGCCTCTGACGTACGTCCCTCCTGGGCATTGGAGTCTGCGTCATCGTCATGGGGTATAACTTGCCCTCCATTACGATTTGTGTAGCTGACTGGAGAGTTTGCGGGGTCCAATAGTGCTTCGCCATTCTTGCTTCGAGCACTTGGGGACATAAGTCGAGGAGAACGAGGAGAACGAGTGCGAGGAGAGCCAGTTTTGCTGCGGAATTCGTCTGGGTCTACGAGCGAGCGCGGAGGGGTGTTGTCCGGCTCATCGCCTTCTCGAGACATGCCTTCAAGGTATTGGAGAACTAGATCAAGTTTAGTTTGTATCTTAAATGGCGGTCGCTTGTAGAGCGTCTACCTTTCTCGTTCGGGGCTATGCGGACAATGCATAAGTGCTGCTTTGTTCGAAATGTTATTACTATCGTACCTGGCGTGGAGGACCGAAGAAGGAATGGAGTCAAGACCTCCTTGTTGGATGTGGCCATTGCGGGGTGCGGTTATAAGGTATCGCGGGGGTTGAAGGTAAAGTTTAAAGATATTTCTTTGGATGATCGTTGGACACAGTCGTAAAAGAATCAAAGGCAGAGGTTCAGAGGTGATGCGGATGGTAGTTATACAGGGAGAGAGAACAATTGAAGAATGGGGGATATCGCAAGGGATTGATGAACGGAACAGGGTGCTTGGAGAACCCGGCCCAAGAGGGAGAAATCAACCACCGCCAAACATACGTAAACTTTTTCTTAAGCGAGTTAAGCAGGACCGGGGCAAAGCCCTTATTAGGATTCTGATTAGATGAGCGCCCAACATCCTCCATCCAAATTGCATCCAGATGCCGAAGAAACGACAAGAGACAGCCAAGTCAGGCAAAAAGCCGTTTTCAAGGACACGAGATGAGTAGAGGATGACGAGTGAATAGCAGGTTATGAGGACCCGTAATATTGATAACTCTTGTGGAGGTACAACTTTCTCTTCGATCTTGGTCCAGGATAGCACGCGTAAAAGTAAACTCCAGTTGAGTCTAGAAGGGATGGTAGGTTTCTAACAAGTTGATTGCGGCGCAAATGTGAGACATTCCCGAAACAATGCTGACCAATCTCCGCGACCAAATTGCGTGAGTTGGGAGTTGTCGCGGTGTCATGTCGCTCCAAGCTTCATCTGGAGTCTGAAAGGGACTCATTCTACCAGGAACACATCGTATTTGGGATCTATAAGACTGAGCACTTGTAACAGTGTTTCTCGATACACTTTCTGAAATACGCAGCACGTCATTGTGGCGCGCGAGGTTCAAGGCAGTTATACGCACGGTGACGGGCCCGAGAGAGGTCGCAGACAGGTGTCTGAAAATGTTCTTCCAATGATATAATCGGTGAGGTGTATTCTACTATCAGTGGGCGAAGTTAACTTCAAGTAAATAAAAGCCTAATGTTGGTTGGGAGGAGCATCATGAGAGCATTCGGGATGTTCATCAAACTCAAATGAAAGTTTGGTTAGATTTCATTTTAAACCTAAAATCGAAGCTCTAAAGACAATGTTTGTATGCGTACTCGCTCAAGGTTCAACGCTCCTATTATTGGCGACCGCCACCTACGGACTTGGCTCCGCGATTTGTCGCATCATGTGATTTTGTGACACAACGCGTTGACCGCAGCCTGACATCGATGTACACAGCATTGACGCTTCTTTTCATTCTGCATCTATCATCAACAACCTGCCACATTCAAATATGTCAGGCAGCCCCAGCTATTACGGATACCTACAGTGATGCTTACCACAGCCTGTTCCGCTCATTGCGCATAAGTAGCGCGCCAGGTAGCCCATCGCCTTCTCAACATGCCCGTCACATTCCCAGTCGCAGACTGCCTCCCAAGGCGCTACTCTAGTAAAATTTCACAGGCATATTCCAGCAATCCAGACACACTGCTCGAAGGCCTGGCGAAGACGTATACACCCGAGAGGATACTGCAGTGCTCGGTGGATGGAAAGAAGGACATTCTCGTGCGCAAGAACGGGTTCGTTCTCGGTGCCTTGCTTGCATACAATGAGCACCACAACCTGGTCATTCGGTATGTAATTGCCCACCAGTGTCCCCGCTGCCTCAAGGGGCTTAGGCAAAGTGTTTGTGCAGGCCAGACGACGTATGGATCGCAATCCTATCGCAGTTAAATTTCTAGTAGGTAACCCAGTGGCTCCGGGAAGGTTTCTGGCTTACTGTGACACTTAGTATCAACGCTCACGCTGAGGAGCTCCGGGACAAATTTGTAGATCACGAGGGGAAGAAAACACTCGAAGTCATCACCTCGCAACCGATACACAGAGCCGACTTCGGTGACATGGCAGTCCAAATGACTGGGCAGATCCATCTGAATGTGAGCGAACTGATTATCCTGTTGAACATTCTACGTTATGATTGAACGCACATAATCTGGCAGGTCAAAGACAAGTCCCTCATCCCGTGGGTACTGCCCAATTTCTCCACTACCACCAACAACGACACGGTTATTTGCTCCGCCATAATTATGTCCACACTCCAAGCGTACGTCAGAGCTCCACGCAGTATCAGATATGGGGAATGCTAACTAGCATACACAGATATTTCATTTACACCATGCGAGGAAAATGTGGCATCCCCTCGATCACGCTCGAAGGCACCCAAGCCGACTGGCAGTCCATCCTCGCGCGCATCGACAAGCTTCCCGAGTTCGGCGAAGAGCCCACAGAGTGGGCAGGGATGCTATGGGTCATTCTCCTGCGCTTCGTACGCGCATTCGACGAGGGCGGGCCGCCACTGAGAGACAAAGAGTTCTGGGAGAGGATGATCCACGAGCAGGCGGGCTCAAATGGATATTATATCAGCGGGTGGATGAGCGCCTTCTGTGCGTGGAGCAAGACCGGGGGGTTCTTCCGGCACAAGCAGCACCAGGGGCGAGAGAGGGATACAGTCCCGTCATGGGTACATGGCCTCTCCTTTGACGGGGTCTGGTTCCCGAGGGTTGGGGTGCCGCCTGAGGGATACTCTGAGGTCGAGGTGATTGTGAATGATGAGGTTCAGAGGAAGACATATGAGTGCACGCTCTTGGCTGGGCACGTTGGGGTGTCTTTGGGAGACGAGACGAGCATGGACACGGTGCGTATGGCGCCGCAGTGGTTCATGTATGTGAATGGGGAGGAGAGCGGGAAGGCTCGTAAACGAACGGGGGAAAGGCCGCTTCATTCCAATGCGTTTCCTGAGCCTGGCAGACCATCTCGTACAACAGTAACGAATGATTGATGAGCGCTTGAGCAATGCACGTTGTCGTTTTGCGTGTAATTTTCCGTATGCCAATTTGCACCAGCGATATTCTGACCGATAGACAGCAATTCGTCTCAGGCCATGTCATTGAACATCTCAATCATTATTCAAGACCGCCGAGTCTGAGCACCTGCGTCACCGTGAGCTGACATCGAAGAAGGAGAAAGAAAGAGTGATCAGCAGTGGCTGTGTAAATTTTGCAAATTTGATTGCAATGAGGTTGCTTGTCATAACTTGACCACTGGCATGTCATTTGCCGCCCACCGCCTCGCTAACGTCTGGCGTTCTAACCTCCTTCAAAGAATTTCATCCTTACCACGACGATGCTATGCGACTTCCAAGGCGGCAACAGGCTCACAACTTCTGCTCCCAACAGATCCAGCGGAATGGGCGAAGCTTTTCAAAGTGGTTCTGGCTGTGAACCACCGCGTATCCCTCCGGAACCCTGACACGGCCGCGAAGATTGCTAATGGATTTGTTCCCGAGGGGTCTGAGGGGAAAGTGATCATAGAAGCATACCCAGGTACGTAGTAAGTAACTGCTGTCAACGTTTGAACTGACCGTCCACAGGGCCGGGTCAGCTTACCCGCGCGCTCCTTAACCTACCCAAGGAGAGAATACGGAAAATAATAGTGCTAGAGAACTATGGGCCTTATCTTGAATGGCTAAAGGTATGTGCCAAAAACTTCTACGCGCCTTTCGTACCCTAACCCTCGTATCCTATTCCACAGCCACTACAGGAGGCAGATCCTCGGCTTGTAGTCCTAGAAAAGGATGGAGCAAACTGGGCATCGTATAGTGACATGGCCCAGCTAGGCGTATTGGACGACGTTTCCAAACACCCATGGGACCAAGGCAGTGAGTCTTCTTTGGCATGCTATCGTATTTTCCTCTCACCTCTAGTGCAGTACACCCACATCTCCAATTCATCTCACATTTGCCGTCGACCGTATATAGCGAACAACTGACTTCCCAGCTCTTCCGCTCCATGCCTGAGGGCAACTGGCTTTTCCAGTACGGTCGCGTCCCCCTCAATTTGATTCTGAGCGACCACCTCTCCAGGGTCCGTCAGTCGTGTCCTCTCCGATGATCTCACTAATTCCCGCACCATAGCGCATAGTCTCGACGGCCGACCAACACACTACGCGGTGTAAACTGAGTATTGTCGCTCAGGCTACAGCCGAATGCACCACCCCCCTCGATTGGAGCGAGACTACACCGTACAGCGAGCATTTCCATCCAATACCCAGTGCTAGAGCAAAGGCGGCGGAATTGAAGAAAGACAGTCGTGCCGTTGGCCTCCCCTTCTGCACCATGATTGCCGTGCCTCTTGAAAAGCAGATCATCCCGAAAGGCCAGATGGACGCGTGGGACTTCTGCCTCCGCCGTCTCTATGTAAAACGATCGACTGAGCTGAGGAAGGCTATCAGGTTCGTCCTCATTGTGTGCTTTTGGAGCTTGGTTCCTGACCCGCTTTACAGCACCCTCGCGCCAAACGCGCAGATTCTGCTCCAGGCGGTCACCAATCCAGACCTACCAGAGTCAGAACGATTAGACGTCACAAAGAAGATCAAGGATATGGAAGCGCCTGATTGGGCTATTCTGTTGAAGGCTTTTGATGATTGGCCTTTCAAACCATCGGTATGTGTCTCTGACCTCGTTGTTTTTCAGCCACTGATGCCCTCTTCAGGACCTAACGATCTTGGAAGGTTACATAGGCGGGAGACATTAAGACCAAAATATTGGCCTGAAGACACTTACTGGTCCGTAAGGATAAACAATCCGCTCATCATGCATCACATGGATGCTTTTGCTCATACTTACACAGTTCAAAGTATGACATACCGGTCCTTATATATATATTAATAACTCCACCGGTGACCATATAATACATATATTGGGGAAAGTGGGAAACGTTCAGTGACCGTGTTTCGTACTTGTGAACCGACACGAACAAGATTGAAGGTTCGTCGACCTTGTATTGTCCCTGACGGGTCGGTCAGTCATGTAACTCGAAAAGCTACATTTTCAAGATCATGGTGAGGATAATGTATCGAAGCGGTAGAATAGGTATATAGTGCGTCTTGTATGGGGAATTTGGGTAGAAGATAGCCAGTAAGTTAGGATGGATGTGGTATTGGAAATGGGTCCGCGGAATTAGGTATGGAGGTGTTGTAGTCGGATAAAAATGTGAACGATTGTTGAGGATCAGGTGAGGATAGATTGAAGAGTGAAATGAATTGCGTGAGCTAGATGGGCCGTTCAATGCCTGGCGTTGCTTCCGGCTGCCAGTGACAGTGGAAAACTCTTCCGTTTAAGAATAGGCCGTGAGCGGTGTCGACTCGGGCTAAAGCGAGAAGGTCGAGAGACAATCCAGAGACAAAGAAATACATGGACAATGAATAGGAAGGCGAGAAGAGAGGCAAGCTGGTCTGATGCTCCAATTTGGTTGGAACTTCTCAGAGTGTCGGCTGCAGAGAAGTGTGAAAATCCAAAGTTTATTGAAGGCGCCTTGAGGGCGAGACGCCCGCCCGTCGTCCTAGCAGGGCGGTTCAGTGTTTCTGGGTCCGAAGTCTCCTTCGTTGTTCGTCGCGCAGAATCGTGTAGCCATCGCCTAAATGCTCTCTCGTCGATACGAAGCCGGTCAAGGGATGTCTGGCATAAAGGTTCGAAGTTCTGGACAGCGGAGTGGTCCAAAAGGGTTTCTTCTCTCTTCTCTGTCGACGACGACCGGATATCCTCAGAGGAAACAGCGTTCAGAGAATCCGTTATTACTGCCACCACCCGTTCGAAACTGTCTCTGACGCCGACATCTGAGAATTTACGGTGACATCCATCGTTTGTAACCTGTTTCATGTCATGTTGCTCCGGGCGAGACGAAAGGCGTTTTGCAGGCGCAGGGCAGTGTAACTGGACAAAAGGCAGGTCATGGACGCTACACTCCTTTGAAACTAGACCCTTGACTAGACCTGTAAGATGCGTGTTGATACTACCGCCCGCTGGCCTATTAGTCATGCTCGAATGCTGGGACAGTGACTTGTTCGAACAAAGCATTCGAGTAAGACCAGTAGCGCCGGCGAGTTTGTAGCGAGTTATTCGTAAGTATAGGCGTAGGCGAAACGACTCTTGCCAAGAGTTGGACGTCTGTCGGAGTTTGGAGATGGACAAGTTCGTCAACTTGACCCAGCGGCAACAGAATTATTCCGGGTGCACGTATCTACGGTGGCGCCACACTTTTTCATGGGCACATGGTGTAGTTGGTTATCACGCCCGCTTAGCATCTTGCTATCCTGCGGGCGGTCCCCGGTTCAATTCCGGGTGTGTCCATTGGTATCACGGCTTCGGTCTCTTTTTTTTCACTCAGTGTCCTCATTCAGTTTGCTTCATCTTTTCGGATCTTATATTGACACTGCAACTTAACTAACAATAGCTGAAGTTATTGCTGGCGATCACCAATGAGCGCATTCTTGACTTAATACTTGAAGCAAGTTTTAGGTGGCGATCGTCAATACACACTGGATCTTCTGGGAAACTAAAACTGAATGGGATCTGTAATGGAAGCTGTATTGGTCTAAGAGCACAGAAATGCAACGGCAGACTGTAGGTTTTACGTAAAGTTGGTAGTAAGCATCCCTGGCTCTGCAGCTTCCAGTTCGCAGTTGAGGCAGCGGCCTTTTGCTGCTGCCAGTGATTCCGGTCATCGATAGCTGATGCATTGCATATCGCTAGGAGGAGTGAGAGTCGATCTCCTTTGAGAGGGTATGAATTCCACCGAGATAGACGGTCTAAAGGTAGTGAACAAGTTAAGATCATATGGGAACTCCGAGAAATAACGAATGCCGACCTAGACTTGGACTCAAATTTGAGCCCGTATTGAATGGCCGGGAGTGAAAGAAGGCAATATCTCTTGCTTCCTCTTTAATCTTGAAATTGGATGTTTAGAGCTTCCCCAACGTAGAAGTTAGGTCCATGACATCAACAGCCGGCTCGTCAGATTTGAGAGTGGATTTGGGAGTTTTGATCTAATGAGTAGTTGAGTAGTAGACCTTGCGTAAGTGTGATCCTAAAAACTTTTGGTTGAATAGGCCCACAGAATACATTGTTGCAACTTGGTTGTCGAGAGTTGTCCTAAGCTGTTCATTATGAAACTTCGTAGCACCCTTTGACTTCTTCTTTACCGCCTGCTTGGCTGTAACATGTTGCTTCGATGCTTTTCCAGGGGGTTTAACGCGCTTTGAATTCGTCATCGGGTCTAGAGTTCGAGGCGATAACTGGGCGATAATCACGAGGAGAAAAAGTTTGGAAGAAGTTTAAGTTGAAGAGGTTTCTTGCTTACGTAACAGACATTAATTCCCAATCTGTCAATTGGAAACAACAGTCCTCTTACCTCGTCTACGCCACCATTATCCCTTTCCCAAACATCACCAAGGCCGCTGATTATCCAGCTGAACGTGGCTAAAGCTGCTGTGGGATGGCCGACACACCGACATTGAGTGTTACCTTACTTGGTGCTGGGCAGGAAGTTGGCCGCTCGTGTTGTGTTCTCCAATACCGTGGAAGGACGATAGTCTGCGATGCTGGAGTACATCCAGCTTACAGCGGCATGGCTTCTCTCCCTTTTATTGATGAGCTGGACTGGAGTACAGTGGATGCCATTCTAGTTACTCAGTACGCTCCATTTGTCTTCATGGCAGAGTTGAAACTGACCACTTTCTCCAGTTTTCATCTAGACCATGCGGCTGCTCTGACATATATCACTGAAAAGGTGAGCGCGACCTGCATAAATGCGTTGAGCTTCCTATTGATGCATGGACGAAGACGAATTTCAAAGACGGCAAGGGCAAAGTCTACATGACTCACCCAACGAAAGCAGTCCATAAATTTATGATGCAGGATTTCGTTCGTATGGGGTGAGTCAAAACCTCTATTCGCAAGGTGTTATCTTAAACTTCTTTATTCCAGGTCATCGTCATCCGACGCACTTTTCACACCACTGGACATGACAATGTCCTTGGCCTCCATCATCCCGGTGTCCGCCCATCAGCTTATCACCGTCTGTCCTGGAGTCTCATTCACGCCATACCACGCCGGCCACGTTCTTGGAGCATGCATGTTTCTCATTGATATTGCTGGTCTCAAAATTCTCTACACGGGCGACTACTCGCGCGAAGAGGACCGACATCTCGTCAAAGCCGAACTACCTCCCATACGCCCTGACGTTCTCATCGTGGAAAGCACATATGGTGTTCAAAGTCTGGAGGGCAGAGATGAGAAGGAGCAGCGCTTTACTAGCCTTGTGCATGCCATCATCAAACGAGGGGGACATGTCCTTCTACCCACCTTTGCTTTGGGTCGTGCGCAGGAGCTCCTTCTTGTTCTCGATGAGTATTGGAAGACTCACCCCGACCTTCACAATGTCCCAATATACTATGCCTCAAGCTTAGCTCGGAAATGCATGGCGGTCTATCAAACATACATTCACACGATGAATTCGAACATCCGCTCAAGATTTGCCAAGCGCGATAACCCTTTTGTCTTCAAGTAAGTTTTTCTCCCAAAATTTCATAGGCATGATACTGATCCAAGCCTATATAGATACATCTCGCACGTGCCTCAAACACGCGGATGGGAAAAGAAGATAGCCGAAGGCCCGCCATGTGTTGTGCTGGCGAGCCCTGGATTCATGCAGGTTGGGCCCAGCCGAGAGTTGTTCGAGCATTGGGCCCCTGATTCTCGCAATGGTCTTATCATCACCGGGTATTCTATCGAAGGAACATTGGCAAGGGTGAGTGGCATTTCATCTTTTGGAACATTTTATCTATGTACATACAACACTCCTGTACATAGTTTGATCAATGGACATTGTGTTTCCCCACTCGACATTGGTCATCCTCTCCAGAGCATTCCGACTTCCTCCTCTCATAAATCGGCTTTGGCACGTGAATACTATCAGGCTTACGTTCTATCCCTCGTCTAGGACATCATGAATGAGCCGGAAGACTTCGTTGGACTGAAAGGCAATACAATCCCTCGGAAAATATCAGTCGATTACATCTCGTTCAGCGCCCACGTTGATTATTCCCAAAACTCCGAATTTATCGAGGCCGTCAAAGCGCAGCACGTCGTACGTTCACCTTCATTATATTTCTGTCGGTCTCCTGTTCACATGGCCCAAGGTGCTTGTACATGGCGAACAAAACGCGATGGCCCGTCTCCGCGGTGCCATGACATCACGATATAAAGAGCGCGATGAGGACGTGAAGATCCATACACCACGTAACCTGGAAGTTCTGAACTTGTCGTTCCGTGGTGAAAGGGTAGCCAAGGTTAGCCCCACCGTTGCCCTCATTACCAGCGCGAGTCCCTAAATAAGAACCGTTTGTCAGGCAATCGGAACTCTCGCAGACACATCACCGCAAACGAACGATATTCTCTCTGGTCTGCTCGTCGCTAAGGACTACTCATACACCCTTCTTGATCCTCGCGATCTTAGGGACTTTGCGGGGCTGTCGACATGTACGGTGACACAGCGCCAGAAGATCGTTCTTGGCGTAAGGTGGGACCTCGTACGGTGGCATCTGGAGGGTATGTTCGGAAGCGTCGAGGAAGGGCTGGACAAAGACGGTGTTCCAACAATGCGGGTGAGTACTGAGATGCTACCGTGCTTGAGCTTTATTCTAATGCATGAGCCGGGTGTGACAGGTGATGGGCGCCATCGACGTTAAGCAGACGCGTGACCATGAGCTAACTTTAGAGTGGGAGTCCAGTGCCAGCAACGACATGATTGCGGACTCGACGTTGGCTCTCATCACTGGCATTGACAAAAGCCCCGCATCAGTCAAGTGTCCGTTAACATTTCTGTTTCCTCTACTACTTCTCTAATCGATCATGATATGATTTCTTTCTAGTGACAACGCAGCCACATTCCCATTCGCACTCGCACTCACACGCACACCCTCATGCGGACGGAGACGACACCTCACCATTTATTCGTATCCAGCGCCTCGTCATGTTTCTAGAGGCCCATTTCGGAAAGGTAGAACTGCACATGCCTGATGCTGATGATTACGACCAAGAACAGGGTGAAGAAAGCCACGATCCATGGTTGGTCGTCCGACTTGATGAAGCAGATGCCCAGATCAACCTTCTTACACTGGTGCGTGCATGTCGAGCAACTCAATATAGCTCCTAGCATCCATCGTTTGCTTTCAAAAACTGATCATCTTTGTGTTGTGTTGCTTTCCAGGAAGTCTCCAGCGCAAATGAACCGCTGAGAAAGAGGGTCGAAGCTGTTCTTGATATGGCCGTCACCACCGTCAGTTCGTTGGCAGAATCCTTTGCTTCTGGGGCACCGACAGAAGATGAAGAGGTTACTCCTGGAAAAGAAAAGATGCCAGCGGATGATGGCGAAAAAGCTGTCGGGGAGCCCGGGGAGGAGGATCTGACCAAGACATCCACCAATCCAGAGATTGAGGCGAATGATGAGGCTGACGATAGCGATGAGTCAGATGATGGTGGGCTTCTCGAAGTTCACGATTAATGCTCTTTGGCATGTAGGTAGGTTGATATATTGTACAATAATACTCGTTCTGCGCAAGTATCACTATAGGTAGTAGCTGTAACGTGCAAGCGTGAAATAATGTACGACTATGTAGTCCCTTGTGTATGCATATGTTAGTGCAGCTCGTACGATGTGAGGTGGTGTGCAGGGGTACAAATACAGGTATGAGTGTCCTGATTGGAAGTGTCCTGATTGGAAATGCTTGCAATCGGAGCCTGCAGAGATGCCATACGCCAGTACCTGGGTATCGGCTGGTCACAGCCTCCGAGATCGCCGTCTCTACAAGCCCAATCGAGATCTGTCGTTGCCAATGAGGAAGACAGCGTGAACCTTAACCCGCGGAACGTGGTCCAATTCTACAATTCGAGGCGATTCGTCAGGAACAAGGAACAGTACATGCCGTGCAGATGAATTGAGACGTACGCCCATTGCGCCGATGCATTAGAGAAGCCTGGCCTCCATTTCCACTTCTCTGCGTATCGAAGCCGATTTCTCTCCTTTCGCGTCAAGAACGCAATGAACCCCATGACGATGGACTCGACAAATGCACAAACAAACGGGACCACCATACTCCAGGTTCCCCGTGGTGCAGATTTAGGACCCTTGAGGAAGAGAGCTGTGATTGTAATGGCCGTGACACACCCTGCGGCCCATAGGCATGTTAGAGCACAGGATACAAGGAGGTTGGGTAGTGAGAAGAGCCGGAGGGATCCAGTCGCCTCCGAATTTGAGATGAGGATGGTCACGGCGTGATAAGAGACGGTTGATGCGAAGAGCGCAGGTAGGATCCACAGGACCGGGGAAACGCTGATAACAAGCGTTGCAAAGACTAGGGATAGTGTAGATGTGCAGATGGAGACACAGATGAGGGGAAAGAGAGGGTAGGGGAGTGACCTTTCCATAGTCGGGGAAAGGGAGAGGTGTGCGCACTGGCAAAGGAGCGTGGGCTGACGGAAGGCCTTTACATAGGTCCCAGAGGGATCATCGATCAAGAACGAACAAGATAGTGATCTGAATAATCGAAAGCTTGCTATATATGCTTTGGGCGCCCATTCGGCATCCATTATAGGCAGGTGTCGTATCCGGCTGTCTGTCGCGACTAGATAGTTGTTGCGGACATCCGGGGTGAATATCATTTGTTCTGTCAACTGATCTGGATTCTGCGAACAGAACAGTCTTGTGGCCATCGGACTCCGGCGACTAACTGTATATGATGATGTGGGGAGCTATCGTGGCAATGAACGTCTGGTTTCGAAATTCGATGTGATCATGAGTACACTGTTGGACAACTGGGGACCATCATTAGCCAAGGATGATCACGAAGGATAGGTGAGCTACTATTAAAAAGAGGGGCTGCACTTCGAGCTCCAAGGTGGTTGATCACCTGTTGCAAAACCGACACCAACTGACGATGGAATCGTGGATTCCCGGACAATTTTTCGGTTCCTCTGACATTTGCTCGCTGTTTTCCGATGCGGCGTTGAAGAACGAAAAAATATTTAGAACAAAAGGGAACACAAGGAAACACTTCTCTGCCTTCATCATGGAGTGATACGGCAGAGTGATGCGGGTGAAGACAAGTTGATGATGCCGTTTGATGGTGTGAAGGAGTCCATGAGAATTCGAGGATACTTGAAACAAAGAAAGGATCGACAGTGAGCTAGCGCTAGCTTAGTTGCAAATGAATCATTGTTAGATCAACTTCCCGTAAAACGCTGAACCGGACGTCTAGAAGAATGCGAAGAGAGTCAAAACCCGAAAGTAAAATCAAAACTAGTAGCAAGTTATGTGATGAGCGTGCTTCAATGTTTATCCCTATAAGCCTGGTTTCAAAACCACTGTCACTATTGATGATGCAGAATACCAACATATTGTCGGTCTACACAGAAAGCCTGAAAGTCACTAGTCAGCCCAAAGAATTCAATATTGCGAAGATTTCAATGAAGTTCTACTGCGTATAAATAGGGGCTCTGAGGAAGGAGATAAACGCGGAGATGTTAAGAATCATGCATTTATGAAAGAAAGGCTGACGAGAGGTGGAAATATAAATCAAAGAAAGAAGAATGGTTGGAGGGCCGAGGACTCGGGAGTCGGAGGACCAAGTCGGTTGTTGCCGTTCAACATTTGTCACGAACGCGTGACAGTCATCCGTGACAACCGTGTTTTCTCCTCCAACGCGTCGTCCTCAGTGGTTCTGGCCGCCTTTCTCCTCTTATTTCATGTCAAATCTAAACACTAGGCCAGCTCATGACTCTGGAACAACATGCTTGACATTCTCTAGGGATGGAACGTAAGTTTTGTCAGTCTTCCAGGGCAGCGGCATATCTCAGCAGTTTACAATGCAGACATGCGTACACGGGAGGGCAAGATTGTATCGTGCGGATATGGATGATAAGTGAGGGAGCTGATCAGGAGCCTATGACTGCCTCTGAGGCAGACCAGCCAATCACGGCAGTGGCAGCGTCGGTGTGTAGTGAACGAATCTATGACGAGGCAGCATCCGAACTCACTCTCCTGCACAGGACAATGGCTGGTTATCTGGAAGCGAGGATGCGGTGGTCAGGCAGTACATCAAGAACTTACCAGAACTGACTGGTCATGTATGGGATGCGAACGGAGTTGCTATCAGGTCCCTGGCGGTCGACCCGAATGGCAAGAGGGTGGCCATCGCCTCCGAGTGGGCCATTCCTCTTTTTGACCTCGAGTTCAACTCACAGCATTGTAGGAACTTCGATGTCAAGGTAATAGATTTGGAAGATATCAAAATATCCACGGCTTTGAAAGGGCATGTGGGAAGTGTTCGAAGGGTGACTTGGCATCCAAGTTCTCCGCTCTTGGTGCGCCTCAATATCTCAATACGAATGGAGATCTTCTAAATTTTCACAACAGACAACCTCGGGTGCGGATGGGAAAATTATCGTTTGGAATACGTCAGCGGAACAATCCACAATCGAAACGACACTCGAAGGAATTATTCCTGCCATCGGGGATGCCACGTTCGTCATTGCCCTTTCCTCGATAGACCTGTCTTCACCTCCTCCTACAGGTCACCTGACTATGCCCATGACTGCTCCGTGGTATGGCACACGTCCGGCCAGCATTTCTATGTAGCTTCTCGAGCGCACGGTGCGTTATCGAAACCACTCAAAAACTACTCACGGCGCTGATAGAAAGGCCAGAAATTGTCACCGTTTCTCGGGCGGACTGGTCCAGGTCATCATCCTTTTCCGACAAGGACGTTTCCGGCCCCATCACAGCGCTTGCACTCTCCGTCAACGGGGTATACCTCGCATCTGCATCCCGCTCTAAAGTACACGTATGGTCGACTCAAACACGGCGGGTGATCGCTAGGTACATGATTTGTTTCCGTTATGTGACCTCACTTCAGCTGATGTCCACTTTTCAGCCACCCTGCGACACCTGGGGCCACTATCACCCATCTAGCGTTCTCACCTAAAGATAACTTACTTGCGTGGACGGACACGGAAGGAGGATTCAGCCGCTGGCACAAGGCGATACCTGATACATTCCCCGACCCAGTGAGGCGCTCGATCGTAACCAGTGCCGCGGCGACAGTCACAGGTAAAACGAAAACCACCCTCTTTGATGATATTGCAGAGGCCACAAGCGCAGGGGCTCAATTACCGGAGGAGGACGATGTCGACCTGGACACTGGTTTTGGCGACATAGATATCGACGACTGGATTATTGATGACCTTGGGGGAGGCATGAAGGATATACCAGAAACGGCGAGGAAAAGTGATGGGTTCGTCAAAGAAATGGGTAAGACTGCACTCATGCATGTTCTGCACTTGCTAATAGTGAACTTCATAGTGAGCATCACGAAAGCCCAGCCACCCTTCCAGCCAGGATCTACGCCAATGGAAAACAGAAAAAGATATCTCGGTATGCTTCCTGCTTCTCAGTCTCGACTTATACTGAACCTGGTCCAGCGTATAACATGCTGGGTGTCGTAGAAGTTACGGACCAAGACACACATCAAATTATTAACGTCGAGTTCTTCGACCGCTCCACCCGAAAGTCATACCACTTCAATGACAATTTCAAATACGACCTAGGATACCTTGGTACGCCCTCCTTTCTCCCTCGCCCCCCTCGCTAACCCTTGGATTTAGGCGAGCGCGGCGCCGTTTTTTCATGCCCTCCAGAGAATTCACATCCCGCGCAAGTGCTGTACAAACCGTACGGCACGTGGACCAACCAGGGCGAGTGGACGTATGTGCTCAAACGTACTGGGTCGACCGTATTGGGCGTTGCCGCAGGCGGCACGCGCCCGACGAGTAGTCTGCGCCGTTCCAACGACCCTGATATACAGGGGTGGGGAAATGTTGTTATTGCTACTTCCGAAGGAGACTTGACCTTCCTGAGCGGGACGGGGCGGGAGAGGAGGATACTAGCTCTGGGAGGGGACTTTGTATCGATGGTGGCTGGCCCTGAATGGGTGTTTGTAGTGCATAGGGCTGGGGCAACGACTATTGATGGTAAGTCCATCTTTCTGTTTACGAGGGTGATGAGACTAACATAGAGGATCTCAGGCTCACAGAACCTCTCTTATTCGATCATCAACTTTGAAGACTTCAGTGTGAAACAGCGAGACGTACTTCCCCTTCCCAAAGGGCACATATTGAAGTGGATAGGGTTGACTGACATAGGGGTTCGCACCATCCTTCGTTCCCTCATTAATGCCTTTGTTGACTCTCACCTGTAGGCTCCTGCTATGTATGATAGCGCAGGGTGGGTTCATATACTCACAAAATTCCGGATACCACACCACGCGTCTTGGGCACGGGTCATGGATACAAATTTGCTTGAACGACGTCAGGGCAAAGATGAATCCTATTGGCCAGTCGGCATTACCGACAGTAATTTCATGTGTCTTATACTTAAGGTATGAATGCCAATACAACGTCGTGTCCCGATACTAACGGCATTGTTAATCTAGGGAAGACAACAACATCCTAGCTTCCCGCGACCACTCATCCAGGAGCTTCCCCTGCGTATCCCATTTCGACTCGATGAAGCAAAGGAGGAACTGTAAGCTCCATCCTGCCTCGCCAAGCGCTATGTTCAGCTAATAACTATAACATCACAGAATTGAACGTGAACTTCTCCTCATCCAAATTGCTCAAGACTCCCTGGACGACGAGCTCACGACAGATGACATCCTCCAGCGCGAGCGCGCGATGGATAAAGAGTTCATTCTCCTAATACAAGGAGCCTGCAAATCAGACAACGTCCCACGTGCTATCGAGCTCGCCAAGCTCTTGCACAGTGTTCCTTCCTTCGACTCTGCGATAAAAATTGCCGACTTCTACCATCTCGTTGGACTGCGGGAAAAAATAGGCCTTATTAAGGCTGACCGGGAGGAAAACGAAGACAGGCTCGTTGCTGCGCGTAGCAAGCGCAGACGATGGCTCAAGCCTGACCCACCTCTTCGCGAAGTGCAGCCCACACCCAATAATTATGGTGGAAGCTCGAGGGGAGATCTACTGGGCGATGTTCGGCCACCACCTGCAATTGAACGGCCAAGATTGGCTAGGGTCACGGCGCCCATCGTAGAGACGACGCGGTATAGCTCTGCCGCTCCATCTTCAAGCTCCTTGACCCCAAGGGAGGCACCCTCTTTTACGGATGATGTGGAATCTCCTACGTCGACGTCCGATGGCAAACGGAAGAGAAACGAACAGGACGAATTTGAGTCAAGTTTCCCGACACCTCCACCACCAAAGAACAGTACGTGACGTGCGCCTGATTGTGTACACGTGGCTGATGTTAGTCGTCACTGCAGAAGCCAATCCATTCGCGCGCAAACCGGGCCAGGAAGTACGAAATCCATTCGCGAGGAAAGTGGAGGGAAATGGGAGGACAATACAGAAAAGCGAGAGCTTCTTCGATAAAGTTGGGGCTGCCGAATCCGAAGCAGATTCATATGCAAAACGTCTGTCTCCTTTGTCATCCTTCAATCCGAACACCTTCTGACGCAGCATGTTCTTACAGGGCCCTTTGCCAAGTCGTCGGCCAAAGAGAAAGGCGTGGCACGGCAAACTACACTATTCGGTATGGGACCGCCCAAACCAAAGGAGAAGGAGAAAAAGGCGAAACCTAAGAAAGCAGCAGGAGTCGACGAAACGCAGGACTCTCAGGTGATCGATGGGGACGTTATGATGTCGGACGCAGCATCCGTGGTCACAGAGCTCGAAACACAGGAGACGCAACTCGAGGCATCGGACATTCAAGATACGAACTGGGAAGAAACCCAACCAGTAGAGGAGATATTGGGATCTGAGGTATGTGTGGTGTTGGTGAAATCAAAAGCTGTATCGCTGACAATAACTTAGGAGACCCAGCTCGTCGAGATGTAGTTTATGAGCATCATTATGACCGTTATCTGTATACCACCACTATCTTCCTTGTCATTAGTTATCACTGGTATCATCGGCCACTGGAAGAGGTTCATGGCTACACATGTGGCAAGGATCAAGTGAGGACGTTTCATGATAGATAAGATAAGATAATGTTCAAGCTCAGGACCAAAAGTTCAAATCATTTAGCTGACAGATTCTTAAGGAGGACGTCCTCTCAAGGCTCTCCCCCGTCAACCCCCTCGTCCATCTGATTGTGAATTTCTCAATACTGCAATCATTTTTTACTACTACGGCTGACAAGTACTCATGTGAGCTCGAAGGCGCTTCCGAAGTCGCCATAAGAAGGCATTGTCCACCTCGAGGCTGCCAGTCCTGGCCGGTCTTCTTTCTACGGTCGCCTCCTCGTGATGGTCTTCTCTGCTCTTCGTGGCCTACAAAGTATACTGATGCACCTTTTCCAGAGTGCTCCCCCTGAGAACCAACTGCTAGGCAATGAAGTACTTTTATGCTGTGCCATGTTGTGCATCTACTTCGGAAGACTGCCTTGATCTGTCCACATGTTCGAGAATCTCCAGGCAGTAAACGAATGAAAGTTCGAGGCCTTCGACTCCTGGCCTGTATATTAATATGCAAGAGCGTCGGCCCCCTACCGAGCTTATAAGCAACCCTGTAGCGTTGCGTCTGTCCATCTCATCGTCAATTATGCAGAAGCTTTCCAAGTATCAGGAAGCACCTCTTTCTCGACGTGAGGCACTCGCCTCTCTGAACATTTCTCTGGAGGTAAAAGTAGCGGCGCTGAACAGGATGGAGGCTGAAGCAATGAAAACGATGGGACCGGCGCAGGTCTCGAGGGAAGCCAAGCAGCTCGTCGACAATGTCATCAAGATCGATCAAGGGTTCGAACGTGTCAAGATTGACCTTGGTGGTGTCGACGCTGGCATTTTTCGCGGCAAACCTGTTGAAAAACTTCAACCACTATGGGCGGGGTACCAACGTGTGAGTTGTGTTGGATACGTTTCGACATTTTGCGTTATCTGCTGACAGTGTTCACAAGCGGTTCACTTCCCTCATCTGGAAGTCGAACACTGTCGCTAGGAAGACCGGTGCTTATGTCAAAGGTAAATTTGAATTTTAAATGCGCTTGGTGTCTGATTGCATTACTTCAGAGTTCGTCAACGTCATCCTTCCGACCCTTGAGGACCTTAGATGCAACGCGGAGTACAGAGATGCGGCTGCTGATCTCAGAGAATTTGCCGGCGTTGGTTTCCCTTTTCCCAAAACTGATTGAATACAAGCTGACTCTTTTGGCTTCGATCTTTATAGCGCAAGAATCCGTTCGAACACGAATTGAATGGTTCTGAAGACCACATTCACACTCGGGCTTTCACCGAGCTGCGATATGACATCAAGACATTCGGAGAGAACTTCGAGCTTTTTATCGATGAGCAGAGATTAGAACTCGACGAAGAAATTCTTCGTTTGCAAGATGATATTAGTGAGCTTAACTGGCGTATCAAGCGGTAATTCACTTTTTGGTCGCTTCGCCTTTCACTACTGACATTTCTATGGCTTCATAAGTAATAGCTCAATGGTAGCGTTCTTGTGTCGTAAATATGTGTCCGATAGTTCTGATGCTTTGTTCCAGATACCTGCCCTCGGAAAAGCTCTCGCCGTGGCTATGCCTACCCCAGAAAAAGGTTCTCTTGCTGCTCTATCAGCCCTCGCCTTATTCTCTCCTAGCCCAGCTCTTGGTATCTTCGTTCGTCCTATCACACGACAACATTTGGAGTGATGCTCACCTCTACCTCTCCTTTTCAGCTGTCTGGTGCTACCGATGCCATTCCCGAATACAACGATGTGGTCTTATTTATTTCTAAGATAAGCGGTGACTGCCCACCCAGACTTCTTCCCTTAAATATGGGGGTTCTGATGAAATCAACAGAATACCAGGACGAGATATCTGTCTACCAGAGCCAGATCGACGCGCAGAAAACAAAGCTGTCTGCTCCGAAACTTATTCACGCTATACTGAGGAGTCAAGGTACCGCCTTTGACGACGGATGCGGGCGAGTCGATCGCTTTGCTACCATATGGACTTCTGTATGTCATATCAAAAGCAGGTCCTGCCGAATTTTTGACTTGTTGAACCTTCAGGTCGCCCAAGACGCTGCTTTAATCGTCTCTGACCTGGAACGGGCTACTCATGCTGCTGATGGGCATAGTGCATATAAGGTGGGCCTGTCTGCGAGCTGTGTTTCTGGTTTTGGCATGCTCATACCGTCGGGTGTTAAGGTGTTTGTGACGCGCGCCCGTCTCATCAGGATCACGTACGGAGTGCTCGTGGGGCTCCTTAAAGATTACACGCGGCATATTGAGAGGCATGCGTTCAGATTCGGTCAAGCGACAGTTCAATAGCGCCTTTATTGGATCATAGCCCACCAATCAAGACAAATTGGCGTATCGACGAGTTTTCGTGTGAATCGGAAGTAAGATTAGGAGTTCTTGTCGAAGCATGAGCACTTAACTCCGAGTCGCTCCTACTCACGCAAGACACGAGAAATGCATTCTCATCAGCCGTATCCTGGCTGTACATCTTAAAAGAAACATTTGTGGCGTAATCGCTGAAGTTGGAGCTATGAATAAAACAAAGAACACTGTTCTGAGAATTCAAAATTTGACTTCATCCCGATTTCTATGCGCGTTCTGAATTCAAATTTGATCTGACTAGTCAAACTTTCAGTCAAAGCCATCTGACTAGTCAGCTCAAGGGTCGGTGGAGGGTCGGATCAAAGGTCGGATCGAGGTCGAAACAGCCAGAGATATTCGTCACATATTCGTCACACCTGCCATCTCTATTTCGACACCGGGGCCATGTCTTTCTTTCCTGGAAGTGTACTCATTGTGTTTATCTGTAACTTCTGTTCGGTCAAGCGCTCCCGACTCCTTGCTTCTCCTTCCTGATCTCTGTTGCCTCTGTGGGTCCAACGACAGGACTGCGACAGATGGCTGATGCGCATCGCATAGTTCAAGGGCCAAGGTTGCTCAAATACCGGCTAGGGCCTATTGAATGAGGCCTGTACACACCACACCACACCAACTGCGTCAGATCTTCCCAAAATCACTCGTACTATCATGTCGGAAGAACATATGCTCGTGCTCAGGATGCATCGGTTTCTTCGTACTCCAGCAATGCAATCCCTTGTATTTGCTGACCTCGATCGCCGCACATTGGTCAGTCTATCAACGACATGTATTTCCTTTCGAGGTGTGTCACTGCGTCCCATATCGGTGCCCAGATTCGCTTACATTACTCAACAGAAAGCGCGCTGGACCTTCTATGGAAGGATCTTCGTACTCTTGGGCCCCTCATCAGGACAATGCCCTTCGACTTATGGAAATTGGTGATTGAGAGCAAGGATAATGACCGTGATCATGAAGTGGTTCTGGTGCGTTACAACATGTACCCATGACCCAAAGATGAACCTAACGCAAACCCCAGAAATTCGACAGATCACTCTTTGAAGGGGACTGGACCCGCTTTACTTATTATGCGAAGCGAGTGCGTACCCTGGGCAACTTTCATTATCAGCCCCATCCTGCCAGGAAGGTTCATGTACATGAATCTGTACTCGCAGCTCTTGGAACATATCGCCCCATGAGGACACTCCTCCCGAATCTTCTGGAATTGTCCCTCGAATTGGAGGATGGAGTCCTTGCTGCACCTACAAATTCTTCTCGGCCCCACTCTCGAAACCGTACAAATAAACCCTGCTGTCGGCAAGGAGTCCGATGAAGGTCTTCCCAGCTTTCTCAGCTCCCTTTCTCGCCTCTGCTCGAATCTCCGGTGCCTCAGGTTTCTAGAACTTCAGTCTTCTGGTTGGAATTATCGTAGACCATATGCATTGCGGATGCAGGATCCGGTCCTGGACGTGATAACTACTCTAAAGCGTCTTCAATACATTACCATCACCCACATGGACCTAGACTTCGACGCCATTCGCCTTCTCGGAGAAATGGCGGATTTGACAGTCTGCCGGAGGATAACACACTGGGACGATTTTAGAGAGGAGCATTTGGCTCAGTTGGAAGCGAATAGTGGAAGGTGGTTCCAGAACCTTCGGGAAGTGGACATCGTTACCTCGACGTGGGATAACGTGCAGCGCCTTCTGAGATCGATCTCTGGGTCGCTTCGCTGCCTATCCGCCACTGTTACAAGATCTGGAATGATGACGAGACATGACAATCAAGCACTGGTCCAGGACGTTTGCTGCAACTCCTACCGTAACTTTTTCCAAGTTTTGGTCAACCACCCCTCTGTCCTCTTCCTGACGACCCTCCAGCTCTTCAGCCAATCAGCTGATTTTACTTGGGAGCCTGGCACAGATGTTTCAGGTGTTTTCAAGACTTTGTACGCCCTGAAGAACCTCGTGACGCTAGAAATGCAATTTCGCTGCATCTCCGAGCTTGACGATGACTGGCTCGCGGGTGCCGCCCCATCTTGGACACATTTACAAGTCCTGAAGCTAATGCAGGGTGATGCTCGCCCGACAATGACTTTGAAAGGGCTACTCCCACTAGTCCGCCATTGCCACGATCTCGAACGGCTGGCGATCTCAATCATTGCTGAGTTCTTTCACCCTGACTGCCTGCCTGGTGGTATGGGCACAAGACTTGAATCGGTCACGTTTTACTCGTCGCCCATCCGTAGCATGCTCGCGGTCTTCCGATGTCTCCTAGTAATGTTCCCTCGTCTAATCATAGTTCACGGCACTGGCTTTGATAATCTCGAGGAAACTATGCGTTGGTTGGAGATTTCGCAACTGCTGGAGGATAGTTACACGGCGTAATGCAACACTCTGCAAATCAGTGGAAAGGATCAAACCATTGTTAACTTGCCTATGTAATATTTATACTTTTGCAATTGGTACGATGATTTCTGACATCGAAAGATTCATCGTTTAAAGCTCAGCGCCAGCTCAGGCTACCTGATATTCTGCGACGGGTGTTCAACCTTTCATTCTTTGTCAACTTCCGCTTCTTTCCCGTTTACTTTCAAATCTACATACTCCCCATAGGTCTAGTCCATCGAAAAGTTTTTACTTCCGAGGACGGCTAGCAGGTCATTGCGCGGATACCAACATCTATAAGTGGACCTCCCCACTTTTCGACCGCCAGTAAAGTTGCCACTGTGGATTTCCTCCAGCGGGGCCTGGGCCCGCCAATACCCAGGGTCCTCCCTCGCGTGGAGCTCAAACGCACATTCGATGGTAGTAGAGTCGGAATTCATCGTCATGGAAAAGGCAGGGGCACGTAACTTTTGCCGTGGCAGTCCAGTGCACTCCCGTGCCACGGGAGGATAATTGCCGTGCACTCGTCGACATTTCCCGTGAAAAC